>VTPC01004469.1:0-31115 GCA_011009095.1 Ignelater luminosus
AAAAACATTCTTCATACCTTACCATTAAAAAAATTGAAGCATTATTCGTTGCGCTTTTGTTTTTTTAAAAAATAGTTATTTGATATTGCCCTGTAATGTAAAAGTAAACACTAAACAACTTTTATAGAAAACATTTTTTCATACAATGCATATTTACTGAGATATATAGGATATTCCATACTTTTCGGACACACTGTATGTAAGTATTTTAAATTACAAAATCTTCCAAATAATTCCTAATCATTAGTCTGAAGGTAGCATACTATAATATTAATAATCAGATGAAAGCTTTAATGCTATGATAATTTTATAGATTCAAGTTAGTTAAGAAAAAAAAAGAAAACGGAGATTGTGATAATAACTTGAACACTAGTATTCAGAAAAAAAACAGTAAGGGTGGTAGATAGATGGATAACATTATCTTAAATCTAACAATGCAATGAATACCGCAGTGCGTGGTTGGACTAAAACCACACTAGATAGGCTACGATAGAAAGATGTAGTGCATAATAATGAAGTTTTAAGGCTAGTACAGTGGTGAAGTAATTTATATACAATACAACATAATATGTATTGCAGCAGATAATGGTTATATATAATTAAGTTTATTTTCAATCTTAATTGAAAACAATTTACAAATGGGTGTTCTGCAAATTAAAAATGGGAAGCCGGCGAAAAACAAATCTTCAAATAAATCTTTGCATAAGGTAGCGCTTACCCTCGATATTTTTACGGAAATCCACGCTAGAGAGATTTTCATGTCCAGGCAGGATATCCTATAAGGAACTCGCGGATATCTGAAATTGGTCTCTAAGCCGTCGTCACTACTCGTATATCCGACTAATCCAACGTACTAATAACAATAAGCAGAAAGTGAACTTTTTCTCACGAAAGCGTAAAAATTGAAAAAAATTATGTTTGATGTGATAACGAATTCTAGTTATAATTCTTCAACATCGGCATAATAATTACTATTTTATTGCAAACCGTTTTAGAATTTCTTTGTGAAGATGATACTCTATTTATGTTCAATATAGAAAGTGTCGCTTTGATTCTATTAGTTTGAAATAAAATCTAGTAGTAGTGTTTCTAATGTAGACAACATGGTAACCCATAGACTAAATAGACAGATTAATAAAAATAATAATTCATTGTATAATTAGTTGCATTGTCACAGACTTTGAAAACAATTTTTTTTCTACCTATTCATAGCAAACCAACGGTGTTAATACGGAATGCCAGCTTAAAAGTTAGTAAATTAGGAAGATATGTTTTGGTTGTTGTTATGTTGTTCTATTGAGAATTAGATGAGTTGTTCAAACGGAAAATAAACCAACTTATATATGTATATGCAGGAAAACAAGAATTGTTACAAAAAGCAAAATAACTGGAGGAACGTAATTTATGATTTATCTTCACATGAGAATGAATACTCGTAGTAAAAAGTAAATATGTAGTTGTTTTTATTAAACAAGTGACTTTTGTACATAAATTACTCTAAAATTATTGTTTTTATCTATAACAAAAATTATTGCTAAACTACATTTACGTAATTATGCTTAAGTAAGTAAATATTATTAATACAGACATTAAAATACTACTTTTCCTGTTAGTAGAGTTTACAGTCTGTATGGCACTATGTATTAAACAGACTATTAAGTTTATGCAGACACTCTTGGTTTTAACCCCAACCAAAACCCACCTTTGGCAGTTAAGTTAACGACATTATTTCCAATTTGAAGAGGAATCGCAGTTTTATCTACAGTAACAATATCAAATTTTGACAAAACATAAAAAATTAAGGTTTTAATCTCTAATATAGCAAACCGATTTCCTATGCAACTTCTAGGTCCAATACCAAAAGTTAAATATGTATAAGGATTAATACTTGATTTATTTTCTGGACTAAACCTTTCAGGATTGAAACGATCAGGATCTGGATAAAACCGTGGATCACGTTGCATTGCATATATTGGAATAGCCATAAGATCGCCTTCCTTTATATGTATAGGTTTCTCCCCAGGTTGTGTTGGTTCTATAGTGTATGGTTTAACACACAATCGATCTGTAACAACAGTTATAGGCCATTTCCTTAAGGATTCTAAAAAAATATTATGCAAGGAAATATAATCAATTTTCTATTGAATAATTTAGTTAAATAATACCGGATAAAACCATATCTAGATATTTCATCTTCATCAAAGAATCGTAAGTTACTGATCCTTGAGAATTAATTGTTTCATCTATTTCTTCTTGGAGTTGTTTCTGAATATCTGGATTAAGAGCAAGTTCGTAAGCTAGAAAAGACATTCCTGAAGCAACAGATTCAAACCCAGCTAAGAAAAATACTAGAGCTTGAGCTGTTATATCTTCGTCAGTTAGCTTACTATATCTTTCAGCTTCTTCTGCAGAAAACTCCACATTCGAGCCTTCATCCTTTAATTTTCCTTTTCTAGCTTGTATTAACAAATGCATCATGTCTAACCGAACAGTTCCTTCCCGTTCTCGATGTTCTAGAGTATCCTTTACAACTTTTCTAAAGAAGTAGCTAACTTCTTCACTAAATATGGTTAAGTTGAAAAGCTACAAAAAATAGGTGAAAACCAGTTTATTTAACAAATCATGTACTTACATTGGCTATTCGAGGGAAGAAAGCTATTAAAATAAATTTAATTCCAACGAAATTTATAGCGCTTCTTCCTTTTACATAAAATTCATTCTCAGGATCTTTCAATGAGTCACATTTAATACCAAACCCAACAGAAGCGATAACATCGTTAGTATATCTGCTAAAAGTCTCTTTCATTTCCAGGGTTATAGTTTCTTCACCTTTTTTTAGAAAATGATCCACAAATTGTTGGGCACATTCGCACATTAAACCAAACATCATCTTCATTTTGCTACTTGTAAATGAGGGACTTAATGTTGTTCTCATTTCTCTCCATTGTTCTCCTACAAATAACTTATTTCCGATTATGTTACCAGACTAACTATGTATTTGCACAAAAAAGTTTCAGCAGTTAAGAAGAAAACGTAATTCAAATTCTATTTTCATTGATTAGAATAAGGTACACATTAGTAAAATTAAACATTCTGGTTCTGATATGTGTGTTTGATGTGTGTACCACTTTATTGATTTAGTAATGGTACCTCCACTGCGGTCCAAAATATTCTAAATAGTTAATTGTGTCGACTAACAAAAAATAACTTAACAAAATATTTTTTTCGATTTTAAACTTTCAATGCAAATAGATCTAAGCTTAAAACAGCAAAACTTTGGAGACGCTGCAGATTAGATTAGAATACATTGACTCTTAATCTCTTTACCGAAGGTTAATTATGGATAGTTCTTTCCTCTTTAGTTTTTGCTGTATTACATTTTAAACAGTAAAATACATTTAAAGCTTATCCTAAAACAGAAACTTTACCTTTCAGAGCAACTAAATTTTTCTTCCATAAAGGCTCTTCAACTATTAATTGATTGTGATCCACAAAATGGTCAAAATCTTTCACTGTTATTTGTTTTATCAGCTCTGGATCTAGTAATAATAATGACGGCATGTGAAATTGATATATTCCAACATATCTGAATATAAAGTAACCGATAATAATATTTTTTGAAATAATAGAAATCAACAAATATCTACCGTTGATTGGTGTAGTTATTATATAAATCTTGAAACTGTTCTGCAAAAGTTTTTCCATTCACAAACCCCTTCAAGATACGCTTCCAAAAGAACCAAACACTAGACTGTGGAATATCTCTTTTCGACCAACGAGTGAAAGGCTTTATAAGTATAAAATGTATAAATAATACTAAACCAGTTGACAAGAGTATCCAAAACATTTTGATTTAACTAAAACAGAAGGTTATTTTAAGTTTTTATCAAATAACAATTTCCAGTGATTACCTTTTATAGAGAATAATCATTAACTACTATTTAAAGATTTTTTTACATTGTTGCGCAGTAGTTTTTTTTATTTATTTTAAATGTCAGGTATCACATATCACACTGCTGGCAAGATACGCTACATAACTAAATGATGCTTTCAATTAGCCCCGAAAATGTTACGAAAATCTACGAGTGATGTAAAGTGCGAAGGTACTTATTAATGATGTAATCGCATAAATTATTATGATACTTGCCAGTGGCGTCACCAAAAAACTTTTCCAATGTGAATAAAATCGAATAAAGCTTGAAATTGGGATTTATAAACTTTTTTTTTCAATAACAACTTTTTAAAGTCCAGATAATACTTAAACAAATAAATGTTTATTCAAAAATTGATATTTCCAAAAACGGAAACACAAATTGCCTTAACTTTTAATGGGAATTATATATAAATATAAAGACAAATTATTGTCTTTTCCACAGATAACATTAAAAAAATATTTATCAGAACGAGATAATTTTTATCAAACAACATACTTTAGTTTCAAGGTTATTTCTCTCTATTTTAGATTAAGAACTTGCTTATGAATAATTTATATTAGTCCATAACAATATGCGAATATGTTGTAATCTGCCAAAGAATAATAATTAGTAGTGATGTTCTTAAAAATGTTTACGTCTAAAAGTATTCATACTATTATAAAATCACCAAACCATGAAGGATTGGTCTTAGAGAAATTCGACTTTGTATTGTTTATTTACTTAAAGAGCGCATATAGAAAAATAAGAATTCTATACCCAGAAAATATTAATAACCTGTTCCTTTTAAAAACTTGAATTTAAAAGAAAACACGAAATGGGAAATATCAAATAGTAACAGAGAAATATCAAAACAATCAAAACATTAGAACTCAATAGAGCAGAAAAAGCATTAGGTTCTACCAATAGAAAATAGGAGGTTACAGAGGTTTTCAAGATCTTTTTATATTCTAGTCTACACAACTACCTAAATTTTCTCAAAATCTGTCTGTTAGTTTTTGTCTTGAATCTCCAGACTATTAAAAATAAAAAAAAGTAAAAAACTTTAAATTAACAAATTGTATTGCTCAAAATGCCTTTCACCAACTTCCATATACCTAATAATACACAGTCTGTTTGCGAATTCTTTTCTAACACTTATATCAACGCATCTGGTGTCATAATTCATTTTGTGGAAATTCTCTGTCGCAGCTCTTTCCGACTTTTGATTGTAGGTTTCCTCACAAAAAAATCTACGGTAGTTAAATCAGGTGAATATCACAATGTGGAAGAGCATCATCTTATTAAAAAAATTAGTTTGTCTTCTATAAGGTTTTTATCATTTTTCAGAATTTTGGTAATCATAGGGTCAATCTGATCTTCTAATAAATGTAAATGAATATCTCCATTGAAGTTGAAAATTCAACAAGCGATTTTCCGAAAACGAATGGACAGGTTTTAAAAACATTTATGTGATTATGTAGATAATGAAAGCATCTTTCAAAAGGTTATTTACCTCGTGTCATTTACATAATATTCCTAAGGAAATTGCTGTAGAACGCGCACGAGAAGAATTTGGTGACTTGGCGTTATGAATTTCTTATCAAAGTTGGGCCCCTTCAAAATCAAGATTGACCTGTTTATAGAGAGTCGAGTTTTTCTTGAAACATGGTATAACAGAGAAAGTGCATCTAACCTGGTTTGTTCTGTGGTCTACCTAAGGTAATCTTTCATTCGTTTTAATGCAGAAAACGGCCTTCTTCTTGGATATCTTGGATAACCGAATTGTTAAAGTTTTTGGTAAATAGTTTCTGAATTGGTATTCTTGATATTTTACAAAAAAACTGCCAGACTCATATCGTCATTGTTTGTAAAAAAGCATTTACAAAAGTGGACTAAACTTCAAAATCCGCTTTTCAGTCTTTACCTTGATTTCTGAGCTAAAGCAGACTTGCTTTTGAGTGTCTCCTGGATCTGCAAGTTAAAGATAAATGGAAAGCGTGAACAGCTATTCTTCATAAAAACAGTTGTGCTAAAAAGACTCTCGGTTCTATAGAATTTAACTGAAATTAGTAAAACTTTATCTCGTGCACCTTGTAGATAATCTATATTAAGAACTAGGGAACAATCTTACATCAAAGGTAGATATCTTTTGACAATTGATTTTTTACTCTTCAGCATACTACTAAGCGTTACATATAGGTGAGGTTATTATTGGTTAAAAATGAATCATAACTTAATCTCAGCACTGAAGACTAAAGGACTATCTATAGTAATATGTTTCTGTAAATCCTAGCTTTTGACCTTTTATACCTCCCCTCTTTTTACACATAAAGTTGCAAATGATATCTGATGCATATCATACTATACCGGGTGTTGTTTTATAAACTGTATGAAGGGAGACATCAAGATACAGAGTTAACTTGATTGATAATAGATGTGACTCTGTTAAAACCCTAAATAGCACCCCACCACTTGTAATACATTGTTGGGCAGGGAACAACACCGGCAATGTTTTGCTGAAAACAAAATTCAAATACGCTTACTAGATTGAAAATCATAGCACAAAAAGTCTCATTCGGTGATAAATCTAAACTAATTGGCTAAATGAATAACCGCATTTCAATTATTTTAGTACTTATTTCGGATAGAAAACAAAAGAACGTTAACATTTCTAATTGGATATTTTAAATCTCACGGTCAATAGGAAGACAAAATAATTCCTACTTTTAAAAACACAGTCTTCGATTGATATTTAGCTCAGTGTTTTGTCGTCCACACCTTAATAATTGTTTAAATTCTCACATGTTACCTGTTTAGTTCTCCACCACCAGCTACAATTGCCGTTTCGGTTGTTAGACAAACCAAGACGAACGAACATAAATGTATAAAAATGGCCGACACCAGAGCTTTGCGCATAAATAAGATGCGCAGTCGCTTATCTGCGTCGTATCTTTTGCCTTTGTCTATGAAGTAAAACCGAATAAGACTCTTAAAATTGAGATTTATACACAGCGGTTGTATTTTATAAAATACTGTAATTTGTTTAATCCAAACATTGCAAACACCTAAATTAGATCAAATCATTGTAGTGTCAAAATAAACCTTGACATGAGGTAATTATGAAATAAAATATATTATATTAGACTGCACAATATGAAGGCTTACGATTTTAATTAAATTTTAACTTTGATAGCAGGACTAATAAATACAGAAGAGGATAAACATTTGCTGCTCATTAAAATTTTAGTGACTTCTATATTTTAATAAAAGCTATAAACGAGACAGTCTTTATCACAATATCTTTAATTGTAAGCAGTGTATGAATAATTGATTAATATCACAAATAACATAATAATCGCATAATCTGCTAAAGAATAATAATAATCAGTAGTGGGGTGTTCTTGAAAGTTGGCTTCTGGCGATACCAATACACTAACTGTATTATGTTCTTTATGTAACTTATCCATTTGTATTTACTTTTTGTGAAATTATCCTTTTAAGGTGGGCGGGATGTCCAATCTCCTATAAGTTATTTAACTGCAAACTGTATATTTCTGCTACGATACAGTTCATTACATTACATTAAAGATGTTATAAACGTTTTTTTATTTTTAATACATCTCTTATCCCTCGAAATCTTTGTATGAATACCTTTTACATCCTTTACTGATTTTTTATTTTATCAATTAAAAAATACCATCAAACAAACTGATGAACAATTGCTTGTCTATACTGAATTTTAAAGGCAACTTTGAATATATTCATTGGAAGTGGTCAAAACACTATTTATTCTACACGCAAATAATGACAATGCAAGGGTAAATCCAGTCTTGCTTAACTCAATGGAACGAAAAGTTATGAAAATCTTCTGAAACTTATTTTAGTTGGTTCAGAAATAAATTTTGTACAAACAGTCTTTGTGTCCACGGTCAACATTTGATCTTCTGAAACTGAAGATTCTTTGAAAACTGTAACTTTTTACAGTTTAAAGTAATATTACTTGTTACATCACAACTATTGTTTAGGTTTCAAAGTAGAAATTTTACCTTCTTCCATCTAGTCTCAAAAACCGTTTTACAGGATTGCATCATGTTTTTGCTAGGTTCTAGCACCTTGAATTCTGAAATTCTAAAAAAGATAAGCCGATTTAACTGTTGACTAGTTTATATTAAACTGAATTAAATTATTACATCAAAGAACTGCTTTCATCACACTACAGTTAAAATGTGCATAACATTACGTATAATACAATTTAAATCGTTCATGCTGATACTCTAGGTTTTAAACCTAACCAAAATCCATCTTTTGCATTTAAATTGACAGGATTATTTCCAAGTTGAAGAGGAATCACAGTTTTTTTCACCGTGACAATATCAAATTTCGACAAAACATAGAAAATTATAGTTTTCATTTCTAAAATAGCAAATCGATTTCCTATGCAACTCCTAGGTCCAGTACCAAAAGTCAAGTAGGTATAAGGATTAATACTTGACTTATTTTCTTCACTAAACCTTTCAGGATTAAAAACATCAGGATCTGAATAAAATCGTGGATCGCGTTGTATTGCATATATTGGAATAGTCATAAGATCGCCTTCCTTTAAATGTATAGGTTTCTCCCCAGGTTGTGTTGGTTCTATAGTGTATGGTTTAACACATACTCGGTCTGTTGCGATAGTTGTAGGCCACTTTCTCAGGGATTCTAAAAAAATATTATACCAAAAAATATATTGATTTTGTTAAATTGCAATTGAGTAATACCAGATATAACCATATCTAAATACTTCATCTTCATTAATGAGTCATAAGTTATTGTTCCTTGAGAATGAATTGTTTCATCTATTTCTTCTTGCAATCGTTTTTGAATATCTGGATTGACGGCAAGTTCGTAAGCCACAAAAGACATCCCTGAAGAAACGGAATCAAACCCACCCAAGAAAAATACTAATGCTTGAGCTATTATATCTTCGTCTGTTAATGTTTTATATTTTTCCACTTCTTCAGCAGAAGATTCCGTATTAGAACTTTCATCCTTTAATTTACCTTTTCTAGCTTGCATTAATAAATGGATCATGTCTAATCTAACGACACCTTCACGTTCCCGGTATTCTAATGTATCTTTTATAATTTTGCTAAAGAACTGGCTGACTTCTGCAGTAAACACTTTTATACCCAAAAACTGCAAAAGAAAAGTGAATAAAAAACTTGACCTAATAAATCATGTACACTTACACTGGATATTCGTGGGAACAAAAATATTAAAAGGAACTTAATTCCCATAAAATTTACAGCAGTTTTTCCTTTTGTATAAAATTCATTCTCAGGATCTTTCAATGAGTCACATTTAATACCAAAGGCCACGGAGGCTATAACATCAGTAGTATACCTCGAAAAAGTTTCTTTCATTTCCAGGCTTACAGTTTCTTCATTTTTCTTTAGAAAATGGTCAACAAACTGTTGAGCACATTCGCACATTAAACCAAACATCATCTTCATTTTGCTACTTGTAAATGAGGGACTTAATGTTGCTCTCATCTCTCTCCATTGGTCCCCTTTAAGTTGGTTATTTGTTATTAATAGTTATTGAAAATATATAAAACCATTGTTTACAAAGTGTCGAGAGTAAGTATGATATTATGCAATGAGTGATCTTGGCAGTAAAAAATTGTTGTAGGGAGTTAAGGTATAGTTTGTTTAATTGTACACTTTCGTAACCATTATCAGTAATGTTCAGAAAGAACTTACTCATCAAAAACTAAAAAAGCAATTAGCTTCACTTTGTTCTTCCAAAGCAAGCAGATAGGTTTTAATTTTGGTTCTTAAAGCGTTTTTAAGATAAGTGAAATACCATCGTCGATAGAACAAATAGGGTCCAGGGTCCAGACGATGGTAATCTAGTTTTATGATATAAATTAAAATTTTTAATACTTTAGATTAGATTGCAAAATGAATTGACTCTCTATTTGTTTATTGATTGTTATATCTCAATGGTACCTAGACCTTTTTCCTTGATTTAAATAAATAAATTAAAAATAAACTCTACCTTTCAGAGCAGTTAAATTCTTTTGCCATAAAGGCTCGTTAAGTATTATTTGATTGTGATCCTCAAAATGGTCAAAATCTTTCACTGTTATTTGTTTTATCAGATCTGGTTCCAGTAATAATAGCGCAGGTATATGAAGTTGATATGTTGCTACATATCTAAACATAATTAAATTGATGATAGTATTTATTTTGTAATACCAGAAATAAATAAATACCGTTGGTTAGTATAGGAACTGTACAGATCTTGAAATTTCTCTGCAAAGGATTTTGGATTTTTAAATGACTTAAATATGCTTTTCCAAAAGAACAAAACGCTAGATTGCGGAATATTCCTTCTCGACCAATGTGTGAAAGGTTTTATAAGCACAAAATGTATAAATAATACTAAAGCGGTTGATAAAAGTATCCAGAACATCCTATTTAACTAAAACAGAAGGTCATTTGATAATTAATTAATTTGTAACAAATAAATTAAAAATTGTTTTTTGTATTTGTAACAGTTATTTAAGAAGTTACTTACATTATTGTTGTTTATTTATATATTTGATTTATGTATTTATCACACCTTACACAATCGACGAAAAGATAAAGATACACCTTGAATTCAGAATGATGTATTGAATTAGCGTGCCGAAAGTGCTACGAAAATCTACGACTGATGTAGGCACATACTACTCATTAATAAGGTAATTCAATAAATTATTACGATACATAACAGTGGCGTCACAAAAAACTTTTTCAACGTACGTAAAATCAAAAAAATTCTTAAATTGTGATTTACATACAACGAATAGGAAAAGTTATAAATAAGACAATCTTTATCAGAACATCTTTCACTGTAAGCAGTTTAAGAATTTTTGACAAATGAATCATTTATTTACATCACAGATAATATGACGTGAAAGTTAATTTCTGATGATAATAATCCATATATTATTTATCTTATATAATTATTACACTGAATTTGTGAAAGCATGCTTTGAAGGCTGACAAGATGTCAAATTTAACTGCAAATTATATAACCTCAATCTGCACCTTTCTTTGTTTTTACTGTTATCGTAGTTTTCCATATCCTTCTTACTTGTATGTTTAAGTTTATTCTGTTCAAATCATTTCTTTGAGTTAGTTTACTAACACCATGGCCACTTCCAAGTTTCTTCCAATTGTTTCATTGTTTATTTTGTTCTTATATGTTACTCGAAAACCTTTTCAGATTCTATTTTTTTAGTCTATCCGTAACAGAGTATTGGGTGCGTATAGTCGAATTTTCTAAGACGCATTCGTTCACTGAAAAAGACGGTGCGTGATGATTTAATGTTAGCTTTAGTTGGGCCAATCCTGATCGTTAAGAATTCGCTCCATTTCTACCCGGTAATTTTGATACGTATGTTGACAGGAAATTCAAATCAGATAAATTTGCTGACAATATGGAGGTCCAAGCAAATGCTGATCTTTATCAGAAAAACGTTAAAATATTTTATTATAATGTTCAGTACGCAACAAACCTAACAGCTTCTGTCATAATACGTTATCGAATAACTGGAAGCCAGAAACTAAGGAATCTGATATCACGCATATGTCATGATGCTTTGTGATCAATCAACTGTTTGGCTTATTACGTCACGGCGGGAAGCACGAAAATTCGCTAATTAGCAGTTGAATTGAAAGAAAAAAACAAAGATTAAAAAAAAAACTTTAATAGAAAGGTAATAGCAAAAATGTTAGTTGTTCCAAATCACTTGCCGTAGATCAGAAACCAAACAACATGAGAAAAAACAAGAAAAGCCTAGTTTAAAAAACAGGTCAACTCCAAGCAATAAAGGAATTGGAAGTTAAAACCAAAGAAAAGAACATCGGCAGCAAGAGGTGTAGCCAAAAGTTCTAGTTGCCCAGAATCACTTACTATAAGAGAATAGCCAGAGAAAGGAAATTAAAAAAAAGGACAGAAATCTATCTCGAAAGAAAAACTCTTCGTGAAGACGTCACATGCTGAAGATCAAGCACACTCAATGGGTATTCCAGCTCTAGCATAACAAGTGATGATAGCAGTACATCTCGCAGTACAAAAATGTCTACTACGATAGTAACACATGGGCTGAAAAGTCCCAGGCCTAACAAATAGATGGCGCTAGTTCTATTGCATTCACCGCTTTTTCAGTTAGTACTAACCTTCAAAAGACAGCTGTTAAAATTTCATGATATTCTATTCATTATTTTGTGAGTTATTGTGCTAAGAGTGACGCTACTTTTGTTATTTTCAAAACAATGGATCAAAAACAATTTCGTGTTTTAATTTTACACTGCATCTTGATGGGAAAAAATACCGTTCAAGCGAAGCAATGGCTTGAAAAGTCAGAAACAACAATAAAACGTTGGTTTGCTGACTTCAAACGTGGTCGTAGAGACACCGATGATGCAGAACGCAGTGGACGTCCAAATGAGGCGGTAACACCAGAAAACATCAAAAAAATCCACAAAATCGTTTTGAATGATCGAAAAGTGAAGTTGCGTGAGTTAGCTGACATTGTAAAGATATCAAAAGAACGTGTTGGCTTTATATTGCATGAGCATTTGACTATGAGAAAGCTCTGCTCAAAGTGGGTGCCGCGTTTGCTCACTGTTCACCAAAAACGAGAACGTGTTGATGTTTCTGAGCAGTGTTTGGCCATGTTTAAACGTAACAAACCGGAATTTTTGCGTCGATATGTGACAATGGATGAAACATGGATCCATCACTTTACTCCGGAATCAAAACGATTGTCATCTGAGTGGACAGCAACTGGCGAACCTCGTCCAAAGCGACCGAAAGCACAACAATCGGCTGGAAAGGTTATGGCCTTGGTATTTTGGGATGTGCGTGGTGTAATATTCATCGACTATCTTGAGAAGGGAAATACCATCAACAGTGAATATTATATAGCGTTATTGGAGCTTTGAAAGCCGAAATTGCAAAGAAACGACAGCATATGGCAAAGAAAAAAATTTTGTTTTATCAAGACAACGCACCGTGTCACAAGTCAATAAAAACAATGGCAAAACTACATGAATTGAACTTCGAATTGCTCCCACATCCACCGTATTCGCCAGATTTGGCTCCCAGCGACTACTGGCTGTTCGCAGACCTAATAAAATGCTTGCCGGTAAGAAATTTCGCTCGAATGAAGAGGTTATCGCTGAAACTGAGTCCTATTTTGAGGCAAAAGATAAATCGTTCTACAAAAGTGGTATTGAAATGTTAGAGCGGCGCTGGAATGATTGCGTTGTTCTTGATAGAAATTACGTTGATGAATAAAGCTAATTTTGAACAAAAAAAAACCGTGTTTTCTTTGTTAGGCCTGGGACTTTTCAGCCCATGTGTTAAATAGAAAATCAAGAAAAGTACGCCTGATTTCGCCACTTAGCAGAAAGACCTAGATGTTGAGTAATTATATTCAAGAATCAGAACATTGAAAGCCAATGTTTTTAAATAAGCGTATTAAGCATCAGGTACTTCGCAACGAGTTTCACCTAAGGACTTCTGTCAAAATGATGTACTTATTAAGAAACAGCCGAAAAGCATCATTTATGAGATGAAGAAAAGAAAATGTGACGTGTATGCTCCTTCCAATCTTCGGATCACTTATATGAAAATCAAAACCTTCTAGTTCGAATGCAGTACATGGACTATTTAATAACAAATCGTATACAGGACCGACTGACGCGACGCCTGAATACTTGTTAAGGCAACTTGTTATAGTGAAAAGGGTGGTGCCAGTTATAGTTGTTTTATTTGCCACTGTGCAGCACCTAGTCACTGCAGCGCCTATGGCACTTTACACTTTTATGTAATAGCATGGGGAGGTACCACTGTTTTGTATATTACTAGTTTTGTCAGTGTTCTCAGTTCTCTTTTATTGACTAATTCATTTCTTAATGAATGGTACTGCATCAGCAAAAATATTTTACCTAGACGTATTTTCAATCTGAAAACATTTGTTTGAGTTCTGATTAATACATTATTGATGGAACTAACATTAAAATGCCAAATCTTAGACAATCCTGATTATGTGACTTAATTTATGTTATAATTGCAAATTACAAAGACAGACCACTACAACAAATATTGAAAATAAATACCATTTCAAAAGTACGAACGTCTTGTGTTCTTGGGAGAATACCCTGATAAAGATAAACGAAAATAAAATAATTTATTTTCAAATGCTAAATTTGGACAGATTGGTTTAGTAATTAAATATCCAAACCAGTCAAAGACAAATATATGTGTATTGAAAATACGTCAATAATCCTCAGATACTTTTGCTTATGCGGTATAATTTTGCTGACTTTGAAATTTGTCTTACTTCCTTTCCTATCTTCCCTGTTCTATCTTCCCTATTCTATCTTTTATGTCTGCTAGGTATTAAGATTCATTTACTTGTTCTACTCTGTTATAGTCTCGATTTTAGACATGACTAATCTATTAATCTTCACGGCTTTTGAACTATGTTCACTGGCCCAAAAGTTTGATAACTTCGATTAGTCCTCCTCCTCGTGCCAAATCTCTTGGTGCTATTAAAATGCGCTGCCTTTATGTTATCAAAGGCTTTTCTCAAATCTATGAAGCAGAAGAACAGTTCTTAATGGAATCTAGAAACCTTTTAGTTACACTTTTAACGGGGAAACTACGGCCTTAGATACTATGCTCCAGTCTGAAACCGCTTTGTGGTGTCTATAATTGATTTACTACCACTAATTTTGCCATCGGAATTTCCCAAGGGTTTTTGCTTTCTGTCCATTAGTTTCTATGCCTTCGCCATCAGTTTATGTGAGAACTTTACTGCCGCTTCTGATTTTGTATGGCCAGGTTATCCATTATTTGGTCTTTTTGTCACATCAGTTAGATTTATTTTTAATTATTTTTCTATATTGTCGTATTACCTTTACCTTCTAGTTTAATTTCGTCTATAATTTGTGCCTTGCGCAATTATAAAAAATAACCTTTCAATCTCTTCATTCTGTTAGGCTGCTCTGTAAGAAATTATGTGTTATTGTTCATCTCTCCATTAACCTATTCGTAAAATCTTTCATGTAAGGAAAATTCTACCAAAGAAATGAGTACGGGAATTAACAAAGTACTAACCCAGGAAAGTATAAGCTCAACCGATTTATCGTTCCCAAAGAAAAACCCATCATACTAATTCTAAAAGTGTTATTATCTGAAACCTGAAGGTAAGTCATGGTAGCACAATTTTAGTACTTCTGGGATTTATACTTGAGCGTTATGTAAGTATGTTATGATAAAAACAGTCAAACAGTAAATACTTAGTTGTAGTTAGTGTTGATCAGAAAAAGCCTACGATTGTCTTCTGTCGAAAGCTTTGATCTGGCAATATGACAGCATTCGATATAATACAATTTGTGAAATCGTCGAGGCAGTTTAGTATAAATCTGTTTATTTGCTCTATTCTCGAATTATCTGAAGTTTGCTATAAGATTCTTAGAAAATCTCACAAATTTAGAGAAAGAAATGCAAATAAAAATTATTTGTTTAGTCAAGCGTTTGCAAAACTATTATTTTAAATATAAATTGGTGTCAATAAGTGTAATCTTCAGTAAAAATGATCGTAACGTGTGTAGGGTGTGTTTCGGCAGTTATAATAAATGAAGTTGACATTTTGGGCAAGGCAGAAATTTATTGAACCAACCTTCATTTAAGTATTTTGAATAAAGCTCCTGACAATAATTACTATGTACTATTCTTGTCACAAAGGGAAAGTTTTAACAGAAGCAAGTATTAAATTGGTTTTTCCCAAAGATAATAAATTCATATTATCCTTGCAAGAGGTGAAAATTAGAGGGAATATACTTACTATTCAGTTTCCTTTCAACCTCATAAAATTCATTATATTTGCGTGCTTACCTGAAACAAAAAATAAATATTAATTATATCATCTGAAAACCGGCTTTAATGTATATTTTACGTACTTTACTGCTCAAACACGTTAAGTTTAATTAAGTGTATATTATGTTACTCATATTCCATAAACAATTGAAATGTAATAGCTTCATTAGAAGACAAGAAAGTTCTATTTTGATTATTCCTCAAGTTTGTCGTTAGTACACGTTTCAAGTAGTAGTAAATGTAAGTTAGCAGTTCCTTCGAGTTTCAAGGAGGTCGATTAGTAATTGGATTTTGTGGCATACCTACTTGTTTTATTAGTGTTGTTTTCCAAGTTCTATTAATTCTCTAATAGTAAGCAAGTTACGTTTCTGTGGATTCCTTAATTAATACTTTAGATAGAGTTTAGACTCTTTAATTGATCAAACTTGAGTACAGAGAATGATAATTAAAGTAGTAGCAATTGTAATATAAAATACGCTTTATGTAATACGATAAATTCTTATAATCACAATTTTTAAAGGTTCACCATCTTAGTCCATAAGGAAACAATTTAAATTTATTTTTTGTAAAAATTGGTTGTAATAAAGACAATTTAAACTAAATAGAAACACGTTTAAGCTACAGTTTACATTTTAGCTAATGCTAATTAAACTAAAAAATGTATGTTGTGTTTCTCCACTCTACAATTTTTATTCAATGAGGATGAACTCTATGTGTTTTTTTAGTTATAAGCTGAAACATAAACACATTTATTTATATTTAGAGTAAATGAAATGCAGCATGGAAATCAACATTGTTTTTTATTTAGTTGAATTAACACAACAAACGCACAGTTTTACATAATTCAGTTGACGTTTCTCTTGTAACGTTGGTTATATATACTACAGGCGCAAATTGATATAAAAGAAAGTATCATTAGCATCACAAAGATGTCCACCTATTTCTCCACTACGTTACCGGAATGTAAAAAATCAATTTTTTTGCATTTGGAACCCACCGAATGACGCAGGGTTCCAATTTCACCAAAAGTTTGCATAACGACTACTTTCATCTTTACAATAAAAGTTAACAATGTGTCATCACTTAACGATAATAGTGCATTACAAAGCAGTATCTGTAAAAAACTTGTAAATTTGTTGATTATTGGAAAAATACCGTTATTCTACCAACATGTATACTGTCTGTTGCAAATTAAATGTAACTAATTAACTTAACTAATTAATTAAACCTAAACTAACATAATCTTATGAGAAGTACACTATAATTAAATTTTCTTTGTTCTCAGTTAATTAATATCCAACGTAAAAAACAGATTGAACAATGGTTTACAAGAGACCGTTCTACGTACATACTGTTTGAAAGAGAAACTTCTATAATGGTCGTACTGAGCAAGAAAAATATAGAACGAAATTCCTATCAGTAAGTGGTAAAGGGAAATCCCTCAATACCCGATACTTGAGGCCTTTTAGTAATGGCAATGGCAGTCTTTTGTCAGTAACAAACTCTTTAAAGAAACTTGAACTACCTGAAAAGATTGAAAAGAGAGGAAACATTTTGCCAAATTCGATTTTGATAAAATAAGCTTTGCTAAAAATATTCTAAAAACCCTGCATTGTTTTATGAACCTTCAATACCCTGTATGCCAAAAACGGGGTTCCTGAGGACTCATATTTATAGGAACTTTTTTTGCTTAAAATTATTTGAAATATCGTACTTTAGAAACAGTATATTATGGTTTGCGTGTTTGGAGCTTCGTGCGCCCATTCGTTGCAACTAACACAGACAATCCAGTCCTCAGTATTATCTTCGAGACAGATCAGATAAAGCATGTTATCTTGGTTTGGCGAGCAGTTTGCTTTGCATTCTCTTTTTCAAGAAGAATATCTTTGTAAGGTCATCATGCCAACTTTCACTGTTATAATTTTTGTCGTCGGCATCGAGTTGCAGTTTGTTTAGATGCAAGTTAGGAACAGCGACAAGTGATGATTGTAACTTGCAAAACTCGGTTGTGATGTTAATGACTGCGATGATGAGAAAAAAAATTCTTGGGTTGATGGTTAGGTCTACGTCTTCTTCGTCGAGACGAGTTTGCTTCTTAATGCTTGGTGTATTGGTACTCATTGTCAGTTGTGGTCGTGTATTGGGTTTGTTACCAGAGTATAAAAAAACATCGGTAGTAGCAGATGTTAGAAAGATCAAGTTCGGTAAAGATGTTTTTCTTGAAGATTTAGTTTAAAATCAAATTCAGTGACTTTGCTGGAAACTCTTTCCATACTTCCAGCTATTTCATATTTCGTGATTTTAGCACCAAAGAAGAATTTTATTGGCAAACCATAAGCTTGGAAATAAGCTTCTTTGAAAGGTTTCATTAAGACTGTATCTAGAGTGGTATGCGAGGCTGTGCGAGTCATATGTAGGTGGTATTCTTGGGTATGGTTTATAACATCAAGTTCTTTGTGGCCATCAAGCACCACAAAAAATGGTTTGTCTTCGCAAATTGCACAGACTGTTCAGCCACTTTAAAAAAGTTTCTCTATACATTTTTATGGTCATTCGCGATGCCACCTTGTGCTGTCAATGGACGGTGCTAAGGCCGGTTTATAAATATAGGTCTAATATGCAAAGATTAGTAAAGAAACGTTTGATCTAAAGTTCTTTAAATCTAACAGCCTTTATTAAGGCCCTGTTGTACAAAACATAGTTGATCAAATGGCTAAGTTAATTACATGATTAGCGGACAAGATTGAATAATTTTGAATTTACATTTGAATATCACTACGTCTGATTCTAAGGCTTAATTAAAAATGCCTTAGAAAATCATAACAAATGCTTTCAACAATTTGCTATTTCTAATTGAATTGTTGGTTCAGTTTCAGCAATACAGCCAGGTCAAAAGTAAGCTTCAGAAATTTTTTGTCTTTTGTTAAAGATCTGCACCTATTTGCTACATACTCTTCCAGGGAATCTTCATAATGTCTAGGAAAATCAGTTTAAATCTGCTGTACCAGCAGTCGAATTTCACCTCCTTCAATCCTCTCAACTTGATTATGGAGAGTACTTTTAGGCATACAGTACCTTTCAGAGGGTTTTCTTTTAGACGGCTTGTATAGCATTTTTTATTTTTTCTGATTCTGTTTTTTTGATGATTTAGTTATTTTGCAATAATTATAAATAAATAAATAATTTTGAAAATTATAAACTAAGCAAAAGTAGTTTGACCAAAATTTTTCTTAACTAACAACCGCTCTAGATTGTCGTGAGCTGATTTTTAGGAGACGTACAGACTTAAGAAAACTCGATAGTCTGATAGAGCTATGTGCACAAATACCTTAGTAAGCAAGTTTTGGTAACTTGCTGATGAATAAAATAAATCTACCGTGACTACAATCATTCATTTATACAGGGTGTTTCTAAAACAATTAACCAAACTGCATATTGTACAAGTCATAAGAATTAAAAAATCCTATATACGTATACCTATAGTTTACAAAATGTTTGCTTTATGAATTATCAACATCTTAAGATAAAATAATTGCGCGAAGTGTACTTTTTAATTAAACGGCAAAAAAAATCAGTAACATATCAACACTTTTAACAGACGTTTCCTTATTGTAAACTAAATGCTCAAAATTGCTCTCTGTAGTAGCAACACATGCGTTACAACATTTTATCATGGATCGCTTAACACGTTTCAGTATCCCAGGAGTATTTCGAATTCATTCTGAGTCTTGCATAATGCAGTCTTATAGAACCTGTCGAGCTGGAACTTATGTATGGTAAATGATACTCTTTAGATGCCCCCACAAATAAAAACAAGAGGATTACAATGGTTGGGGTAATTATATCTAACACCGTTCACAAAACAATAATTGCGGCTGGAAATCTGCTTTCAAGAGAGCCTGCACTCGTTGCAAGTAAGATGGATACAGACACTGCTCATGAAGAATCCTTCATACGGTTGCATTAGATATTTAAAATTCTGCAGCCTGTAATGTTATTTTAAAATTTGCACTAAATCCGCCCCTGTCTTTCAATTTCGTTCAGGTATTTGTTTTTCTGACGCGTAATATTTAAATTATTTCATTCTATAAACGTTTGTTACAACGTTATTTTAAGAAATTGATAACTTTGTGGTCTCGACTTCTAGGCTCCGGTAGACGTGCCTTTTGCTATTTTCCAATATCAAATTCCTGGAATCTTAGTCGCAAAAATTGGAGTTACACAGTCTCGATTGAGTCAGGTTTAAGCTGGTAAGTCTACAAAGTGGGATTATCCATTGTTCCATAAGATTCTCTGCATTTTTAACCTGTTAGGGCGTGCATCTGACTTTGCAACCCCACTCCAGTAAGTACACATTGCGCAACAGGAGACGCAGAGAGAATAGGCAGTACGGTAACAGCTGCGTACTCGAACCAACGTACGGGGATAATTTTCGGCGTCACCCCTACAAATCCCGAAGTGGTTACAAACCGAATTTAATTGAAGCGGTTCTCTTAGTAAAAGAGAGATCGGACTCGAGAAATTCTATTTCGTCGGGTCTTTGTCGTGTTATTCACGGAGAAAAGCCGGTTTGTTTACCGAAAAGCGATGCTTTAGAAGCTTTGTTATTGTAGGAAGCGTTTTTTGCTTCAATTACAGTTACGCTGGTATTTCCCAGGAAATAAAAATTGTAGAGGGTAGAAACGCAACAATTTTGGTCCCGTTGGTGCAACGTTATAGGGTCTGTCGAGAACAGAAACTTCCCGCCCCGTAAAGCGTCGATCTGTGTGTTTTACATCTTGGAAGCTTCCACGAGGTAAGTTACACACAGGGTGAGGTTTCGCAAGAAGCCTATATACAGGGTGTCGGATTCACGAGTAGTCGCGTGACCGATCATCAGAACCCTTCGATCTACGACTGCTGGCGCCCTCTTTTGTGAACATCTATTAGTTTAATAAGAGTTTTGGAAATCAGTGAGTTTCTATTTGTGTGAGATTAGGTAAGTTCATTTGAGAATCCACCCCATCTGCGGCATAAGCTACGGGATTTAACATCTACCATTGGTCTGGACGGGACTTGTGCATACTTTTGAGCATTTTCCCGTTACAAGCCACATTCTTTGTACTCTTTTCAGGATGCTCTTCAATCGTGTCGAAGACTTCCATATCTAAATAAGGTATTCGGATAGTTTTCTCTATGTGTCTATTAGCAACAACGGGAAAAAAGACCCGGTTTCCTGAAACCTACGGTGGTTGGCAGAAAAAATACCCTTAGCTGGACATTGTTTTCCAGGGAATATATCTTTGTAAAGACGTTGAGCTTCGTGAGTGTTGCCGTCTGCTTTCCCATAAACATAATGAATATCAGCCATTTTGCGATTCGTGTACTAATTCATGTTGTAAATCTTTTATGCAAAATAAACATCAAGCATTCATTGACTTAAAAATGGTTACTGCAAGTAAAAGTTGACATTTCAGTCAACCAATGATAGCTGCTGTCAATTGAAAACGTTTGTTTACAATGTTCATAGGTTACTGATTTTATTTTTGCCATTTAATTCAAAAGTACATTTCGTGCAGTGAAGATGTTGATAACTCAGAAAGGAGACATTGTCGAACCTAGGTATTATATACAACATTTTATAAACACCCTGTATACTTACAAGAAACAAATGAACAGCTGGTTGCTGTTATTACAGTGTCTGTTCAATTGTTTATAGTATCTGAAGTTATTTTATCCCTACCTTATTTACACTTATAAGATCTTTGTTCGCTTCCTCCCAGTATCATTTTATCTGCTTTACGTTGAATACTCTTTAACTAGTAGCGTTTCTTTAAAGGAAATAAAGTTTTTTTCAAGAAATTCAAGAATTTGCTTGAATTCTACCAAAACGTGCAATGGAGTAGATACTCTGTTAAAAAAAACAAGTCATTGACACCGATATCACAAACGACATTAGCAACATAATTGAGTCTTTCGAGAAATCATTTAGAAGTTCTAAAGTAACTTAGATTGACAAGGTTAGAGTCATCTTAAGGACAGTAAGTATTTTATAAAAAATACGTATCTGTATTTATGTATTTTCTATATGAAAGCTTATAGTTATAATACAAAAGATTTTTTGCATTGATGATATGCCTAAATATAGGATGTCAAAAAAATTGAATTGGGAGATTTGATGAAGAATAAGGCAAACACACTTTTTAAAACACTCTGTATATTAAAAACGGGGCGTTTTCAAACTTATGTTTATCTAAACTTTTTTGCTTGTTTTGAAGAGTACTAGCGCTCTTGAATTTCTTTGACAACCTATATAAATAAGCCGGAATTGAAATTTTCCTATGTTGAATTCTTACTTTCAGTAATGCTTATACAAGAAAATGTTGATTGGTTTAGAATATGAACGACGAACAGATCATGTGTAGGAAAACACTTTTTGACCTTTTACGATAAAGAATTATAAAAACTTAAAAAAAACTCAGCAAATGTATTTGTTTAAAATAGTTATTTTCAAAAGGAAAATACTAGTGGATTTTCTCATTTTATACGATTTATGTTATTTCTCAGCATTCTAACAAGATAATTACCGACATTCTTTTTCGACGTCTTAATAGTCACCTCATACAATTTGTAATAGCTTTCTTTACCAGAGAAGATCGGGAAAAAGACATATAGGAGCGGAAAATATAAAAAGACTGAAGAAAAGCAAAACCATCATGAAACTCGAGGTACTTTTAAAATCAAATGTAATCAGTATCGAATACTACCTAACAAACTTAAAATAAAATTACCATGAAGATATTTTGTAGCGTTCTTTTTTAATTTTTGCTGGTAATTTATACTTTAGATAACCCGTTAATTAAAGGCGTTGTGCAATCGGATCTGCATTTACTAATTGTACAGAATTATTAATTACATATACTGATGTGCAATTCCAGTTTGATTGTTTTAATTACTCTTTAAATGAAGCCTAACTGTTTTGTTTTAATTTGTCATGGAAAAGCAATAATTACAGTTAGTACACGAAATTACAAAGTCATCTTTTCTTATAGCATTAAATCTTCCCTACCTCATTACATGTAGTGTGTTGTAGGAAATTAGTAGCTAGAGCTAAATTTCCCTACTACCATATGAGGGCATATCAAGTTCGAAGTTGTAAAGCTTTCCCGAGTGCTTAGATTATTGAATCAGTTCCGCTACGCGGCAATTACGAGTAGCGTGTTTTCCTTCCATTTACACCATAGTTCTAGTTGGTCCGCATGGAGAATACCGAAAATGTAGCACACAAAGATAATAATTATAGGTTAGATTCGAGACGTCATAGATTTCCAAGAGTTATCTCCCTTCGACCATATTAATCTTAAGCACCCGGTAAAGATAATTCACACTTTTTTGCGTCTACTTCTTGTGTGCAATTCAATTTACGAGATTTTACAGCAACATTGTGGAAATCTTTCTGGGGGACAGGTACTTATGTAAATTTCTTTTCTAATATCTTAAAATATCTACCCCTCAAGGAGCAGTTAAGGAACTTTTGCAGGTTAGACAGAAAGATTTATTGTTCTTAAAAATAAATGATTTTTTCTTTAAAAATTCCACTGAAATCTCATAATATGACATTTAAATTACGGCGTATCATTGATATATTTATTAAGTTCATATTTAAATGCAAAACGTCTAAAGGATTTTCGGTATCATATTAAGTTTACATTATAATATGTATCTAAGTTAGTACGCGGATGGGGATGGCGCATGATGGATAGGTACATTCCTCTGTAAATAATATGTGTTGACAGTCTGCTGTCATTTAGTTTTGTAGAATATTTAATATTCCGAAAATGGAAAACAGAAAAAATGTTTTAGCTCGATTCTAGGCCAAATAAATCTCTTTCAAATTTAAAAAGGAATTTTTTTTTTCAAAGAGAACTAGCAACTTTTGTTTACCCAGAACAGAACTACAATATTTAAATTCCGAATAATTCACAGAGACAGGTAGAACATACAATCAGTGTTGACACATTTAAATTGAAATGTTTTGACTTTGATGATACCGAGAATAAAGAAATAACTGAATACACTGAACTTTAGTTTTCAATTTGGTTTGGCTTTTGACTGACCGTGTGACTGATATACATAGTATGTTCGGAAAAAAACCTCAAGTAGGCCATGATTTATTATTGAAATGCTAACTCATGTCTAATTCTGTAAACCACACATCACCAAATGCTAGATTTTTAAATTTTCATTGTGTGTTAATGTCATTTAGTTTTCTGATATTATCTAAATTATCAATGAATTTAAATAATCAACTGTCACTTTATGAAAAAACACGATAAAAGACAATTATACAGTGCTTGCGTAAAGTAGTACATAAATTCTTTAAAAATTCAGGAACAAACTTTTAAGAAAAACGCTTGGACCCGTCGATTTTTATTTTTAAATGCACATTTTTTTAAACAGAAAATATTTATACAGGGCGAGTCATGTAGGAGATATGACGTCATCGATATTTTTTTTAAATGGCAACCCCTATATTTTATTACGGAATTTAAAAGAGCACATTTTCTCTACATAATTATGGGTATAGGTCACATAAGGAGATTTTGAAGAAAAACGACCTCGAAATTTCACAATATTTATTACTACTTCACAATATATTGTCTGTAAAATGGTTCCAAACCGCCCAACAAAAAGTTGATTTACTTTTATAATTTCTGCTGTTAAGTGCAGTTAGTGTTCTAAACTATTGTACATGAGGTTTGTCCGGTAAATTCCAGACTGTTGAATTAGGGTTAGTAGCGGAATGTCTAGCAGCTGAGGTTATGTGGAGGAAGATTAAGTCATCCATGATGGTTTAGGACATATTAGCCAACCATATAACAAGTAGCGCTCATTTGTTTTCTTCGTGGGCGATAAAACTATCTTTTTCAATCGACTTTAAATCTTGCGCTATTTCAGCTATATTTGAGACTATGAACTTGAAAGTAGGATGTCTTAACCTAGCTTTACATAGAGTGTTCCGTAAATGGCGGTAAAACATCACGGTACATTATTCTTCATTGAAAAGTGAGTCGAAATATCTAATAGTGTTTTGGTGCCTGTGTCTTACTTTCAAAGATATTAATACTTAAAAGTTTTTTAAACTTGGCAACTTTAATACCATTTTAATGCAGTCAACATTAGATAGTATGTAATAAGTTAATACATTTTAAAAAACGCCGCATGCTGTTTGTTAACTGTTTAAAAACGGATGACAACGGTTTTGAGATTTTAATGACGGTGTTAGCTCATATATTCTACAGTTAATCTTCCTTATCAAGAAACGCGTTAATTATTATTAAGATTTCCTGAACGTGTCTATTTTGTAAAATCTTTAAACTGAAAACCCTATAACTCAACTTAGTTTTTGCTTAGATTTCAATAAAGAAACACACCGTGCTGTTATTATGCCCCATTTACGGAATACCCCGTATAACCTTACTAGTGGAATGTGTAACTGGAAAGTAATCTAGCAAAAACCGCAACGCCATGTTTAAATGGCGACCTTTGTTGCATTTAAAATGAGCAGTTTTTACCAGCAACGACTTCATATGGAGTTTTGAGGAAATCTTTTACAGAAACACTTGAAATGTTAAAAAGAGCATTTGCGAATGAGGCTTTAAGCCGGTGTCGAGCATACAAGTGGTAGAAAATTCTCAAAAATGGCCAAACTTCAATCGATAATGATCCTCGTACACACTGATACTAATCGTCAGCTTTTGGCAAAAACACGAGACAACAGTCGTTTCACAATCTGTTTACTCGCCTGACGTAGCATCAGCCGACACCTTTCTATTTTTTTTTTGGTTTTCACGGTTAACTAGTAATCATCTAATTCTGAGAAGAGAATTCACTCTTTCTCAAAAGCAAACACCTTGGAGGCGATATGAGATGTGCCCAGCACCATCGCTCTTTGAATGAGTGATATTAATCCAATAGGTAAATCTAATAATTGCCAAAATTTGTAGAGTTGCAAGTTACTACTCCATCTACCAAGACAACAATGACTACAGTATTAACTGTATTTAGCTGCTATATATTTCTAACTTCAATCCCAAGATCTAAGTACCATAATACTTAGGTGTTCTGTTATGCTTGTGAGATGTTTTGCGTTACCGGTATAATTATGTCAATGAAATTTTCTGTTTTTCAATTTTATCTATTATGACTATATCAGGTCGATGATGCGTTACTGTCCTGTCCGTAGTGATAGGACGATCTCAATAAAGAACATGTCTATGACTTTCCAAGATTGCCACAAGTAAGTATTTACAGTACGATGTAATGAATGATCCCCGCGACCTGATTATGTTTGTGGACATAAGAAGAGTTTGTTAGTTGCTTACACTTACCTGTGATGTGTTCTATTGTTTTCTCGGTCTCGTTACACCTAGGCCATCTATCTGGTACATAGGGCTTTAAGATATTATTTTTATAATCTTTAGTTTTCATATTTTACCTTGAATGGCCAGTTAGAAGCCTTACGTTTATGCATAGATATCCCTTCTTATTAAAGATGAAAGTAATACTACTTTGTCAGTATTTTCGGCACACAGGTGAGCTGGGTATCTCCCATGGAGAGACTTATTCTTCCACACTCGCATGTATTTAGTTTTTGCAGGGCATGTCTCTGTATGCTCTTCTTGTTGGAGATTAAGGGGAGTAAGACGCGCGTTACTTGCGACGACTTTATATACTGGGTGTCTCAAAAGAAAGTACACATTTGTTTTGCTTATTGCGTGAACGCAACTATTCCGAGCGGCGCGAGGGGTATGTCAATCGGTAGCCTGGCTCTTGGGAATTTAGTCGCTATGGAGCGTTTCTCGGGAGCGGACCGTGCGTACGTGAGTTTTACAAAAACGGTAATTCGGCGACTGTAGCGCGTAGAAAACTCTGCAATATTCGACATATTCGTCACTTAAATGATGCGCCAAGCGCTCGACTTATTGGAAAATGGGTCGAGAAGTTTGAAGAGACCGGTTCAACACTGGAAAAACCAAAATCCGGGCGTCCAAGGTCTTCGAGAACGGTCGAAAACGTAGACAGTGTTACTCAGTCTGTTCGTGACGGCCCAAACCTTTCGATTCGTAAGCGTGCTGTTGCTTTGAACGTGCATAGATCATCATTATTCCGCATTTTACACAAAGATTTAAAGCTGCACCCCTACATAATTCAGTTGGTGCAAGAATTGAAGCCTCAGGATGCTGGTCAGAGGCTTGACTTCGTAAACCAGATGATTGAGCGCTTTCCAACGTTTACCAACATCTTGTTTTCGGATAAAGCTCATTTTTATCTTAATGGGCACGTAAACAAGCAAAATTGCCGCTACTGGAGTGCAACCAATCCAAAACACAAACATCAGAAACCCCTACATTCGCCTAAAGTGACCGTATAGGCTGCGATGTCGGCGCGAGGAATTATCGGCCCTTACTTTTTTGAAGATGAAAGGGGACGCACAGTAACAGTGACTTCAGAGCGTTATGTGGAGATGTTAGACGACTTCTTCGTGCCTGAACTGCAAAACTTTCCTGGTTATAACCAAAGAACATGGTTCCAGCAGGACGGAGCAACTTCACACACGTCCAACAGGTCTCTGCCACGAGTGTGTGAAATTTTTCCTGGCAAATTGATCTCAAGGAAAGGTGACATAAGTTGGCCTCCACGCAGTCCCGATTTAACATCTATGGACTTTTTCCTGTGGGGTTATGTCAAATCAAAAGTTTACGCCAACAAACCGACTTCCCTGGCACAATTAAAAGAAAATATCCGTAACAAAATGGCAGCCATCACGGAGAATACCTGCCGAGCAGTCATAGGCAATTTTAGTGCTCGATTTAATGAATACCGTGAGCGCAACGGTTTACATTTAGACGATATGATTTTTAAAAAATAAATTCCCAAACAATGTATTTTAATATGTAATAAACATTTTTTCAATAAACTCCTTACTTTTTTTTAAATCGATTTTTTAAATGTGAACTTTTTTTTGAGACACCTTGTATTAACATGCGTCTTTGTATTTTAGGAAATACTCCCTCTTGCTGCGATTCTGGTTCTCACACATGTGCTCGATATTCATCAAATCGCGTTCTCCGTCTTTTCTGGGTAAGTATAAACGTTCTGCTGAGAAATTTGGATGTAAATATCTAGATTTCGTTAAGGTGTCTCTCAATAAACACTGCCGAAAAAAACATTTTTGCTATTACAGCTTGTACAATTCGCAGCTTTATAGTCAATATTGCCAGCAAAAATCTGTAATATATTGCATAAATATCCTATAATACAAACGATTGCACGATGCAATTACAATTAGTTGCACTACTTGTTCTATGGCATTAATTACTTCACTCAATGTTTTGTTCTGATTTTCTTTAATATAGTCAAAAACTGTAGCAATGTAAGTACAATATCTAGTCATGACACCATGAATACTACTTTAAGTAAGCCCCGAATCTTTGGTTGTATTCAGTTTCACCAAATATACTGCAACGAGTCAACCCTCGAACATACTAGAGAAGTGTCGAACAGTCTCGGCAGTGCCGGAGAGATCTCGCACTGTCCAGAGTTTCAGACCGTCGAATGTGCGAGAAAAGGCGCGAACCTTCTAGACTCATCGAGAGGAACGAGGAAACGCGTGTAGTTACGAACGAAATAAATGTAATTAGTGATAAATAAATTCTTCTGTACATAATTAAATAAACAATTTAATGTAAATAAATACTGATAATAAATTGTAATAAGCTAAGTAAAAATAAATATTAAAAATAAATAGACGTTTTTGTTAAAACGTAACAATACCATAGCACCTCCATTTTGTCGCCATCTTTAATAGTAACTTGCAAAGGCTGTAACTTCATTCTCTTAGTGAAAACAAATCTGTTGATTTTCGAAAAATATTATAGTGCTATTTTGACAGCTCTATTAACTTCAAAACTTTGTTAGTAAAAGCATCTATGAGACACATTATTATTTCCCCTTTTACAACTGTCATGGAAATCTACTCTTAAGTAAAAGCCTCTCAATCCTTTTGTACTGCACGTATTTACATGACGTTGTAGACTGGTTGGGAGAGGTCATCTACATTTAAAGATGCTTTACAAGGTTAGAGAAAACAAAAAAAAACTGACTTAAGTAAGTAAGTATTCTGACCAATCTCTGGCCTATGTGTATAGAAGTCCTTGATATCAGCCCTAGTTGGATATTTAGAGAATATCAAAAAAAAGCACCAATACAAAGTTTATTGTTGAATCCATCAGTTATTTATTTTGCAGTGCATAGCAAAAACAAATTCCTAATTTTGTATGACTTACAGCACATCCACTTTGGTTCGTGATAGGTCACAAATAACCGTTCTGGCGATCGGATGATTACATCCAATCATCAAAACTTAGTGTCCTTTAAGTGTCAAAGAGAGGTCACAAGTGACTGTGCGATTTGATTTAGTGGCTCCACATATAAATAAGTCAATTTCATTAAGTCAAGGTGTGATATCCTAGATATCCAAAAACTGGAGTTTGATTTTCTAGGTGGCATTAATATAGTATTAAACCCCTTTACGTAGTTTCTGACAATTGAGAAAACAAAGATTGTACCTTTTTTGGAATATTTTTGATAAAGAAAAGTCTTTAAACATGAATCATCGCAGGATTATACAAACAAAGTTTGATGAGTCAACAGATTTAAAACCATACAGAGCTGTGTTGGTATCTTTGGTAAAAACTATTTAAGTTGTAAATCAGGAAAAATCTAGACTACAAGTAAGAAATTGAATGTTCTACAAATAGGTCTTTGTTGTTGAAACAGTACAGGATTATAGTTGAGATTTGTTTTGTTTACGCTACAAATGAAGTCGTGTGCTATAAAATTGTCAGGTTAGTAGCTTTGGGAATATGCTCATGTTTTACCTTTTTTTAACAACAGGCACTGTTAAAAGATGTATTCAAATTTTATTATAAAACTTGTAATGTTATTTTCAAATTCGCACTAAATCCGCCCCTGTCTTTCAATTTCGTTCAGGTATTTGTTTTCCTGACGCGTAATATTTAAATTATTTCATTCTATAGACGCATGTTTGTTACAATGTTATTCTAAAGAATTGATAACTTTGTGGTCTCGACTTCTGGGCTCCGGTAGACGTGCCTATTGCTATTTTCCAATATAAAATTCCTGGAATCTTAGTCGCAAAAATTGAAGTCACGCAGTCTCGATTGAGTCAGGTTTAAGCTGGTAAATCTACAAAGTGGAATTTTCCATTGATCCATAAGGCCCTGCATTTCTAAATCTGTTAGGGCGTGCATCTGACTTTCTAACCCCACTCCAGTAAGTACACATTGCGCCACAGGAGACGCAGAAAGAATAGGCATTACGTTGATAGCTGCGTACTCGAACCAACGTGCGGGTTAATGTCGGCGTTACCCCTACAAATCCGAATTGGTTACAAACCAAATTTAATTAAAGCGATTCTCTTAGTAAAAGAGAGATCGGACTCGAGAAATCCTATTTCGGCGGGTCTTGATCGTGTTATTCACGGAGGATAGCCGGTTTGTTTACCGAAAAGCGGTGCTTTGAAAGCTTTGTTATTGTGGGAAGCATTTTTGCTTCAATTATAGTTACGCTGGTATTTCCCAGGAAATAAATTTGTAGAGGGTAGAAACGCAACAATTTTGGTCCCGTTGGTGCAACGTTAAAGGGTCTGTCGAGAACAGAAACTGCCCGCCTCGTAAAGACTTGAACTGTGTGTGTGTTTTACATCTTGGAAGCTCCGTGACCCGAATGAACTAAGTAAACTTAAAGAGCGTTTGAGACTCAAAGTGGTTTTAGTTATTTTTAAAGTTTGTGTTTAAACACTTGGATTTTGTTCTTGTGTTTCTTGGTCAACGTTAATAAAAGTGATTGTTTTTCTGAAACCTAAGTTCCCTTGAACATTGGTGGAACGTGAATGAGCTGCTGTCGATGGGAATCAGAGACCTGCACATATCACCAGGAAGAAAGATTGCCGTTATTGTACGAAAGAGCTGTTTTGTTTCGTTATTTGAGTTTTAATGATTGTTTCATTTGATAAAAGACTAGGAGAACGTGGAATTTGTGAAATATTCCATACGAAAACCTTGCTTAGGCAAGATTAGTTTCGTATTTTCTCATTGAATTATAATATTTACGAGTAATATTTTTAACTAATTTGTAACAGGAACGTTCCCAGGTAATTTTAGCTGGTGTTTGTTAAATTATTGCAACATAATTAATAACTTTTGACTACTG
>VTPC01004471.1:0-40457 GCA_011009095.1 Ignelater luminosus
ATCATCAATACGAACAAGATCTTCATATATTCATAATTGATACTGTGTGCCCTATGTCTGAGATGTCCGAATGAATTCTACTAAACAATGTGTAACAGTTTGCTGAAGTAAACTCTATTGAAATTATGATTATGATTTTTTATATAACATTTAGTGGGTTGTTTGCCTTAATTTGAATTATGTAGGATTCGGTAAACAAAAAATTTATTATCTAAAACATTAAGTTAATTCAACATTTCCATATTTAATAGATAATATACAGAAAACGGTGCAAGTATCTATAGTCTCATTTTGATTGCAGTAGAACTAGAACTTTTAAGATCTATGACCTCGACCTATCTCAACCCAAACTGACTTGCGCTTGGCAATTTGATTTAGGCACACATTCTGTTTGAAATTTAGAGATTTTCCCTGTACATCAGCGTAATAAACAAAATAAATGTCTAAAATGAAACACTATATGAAAAACTAGAACGATGGGAATTAAGCAAGCAAACAATAAATTAGTAACAAGATAAATTAAAAGAAATTAATGATGAATTAAAGAAATTTGCTCTGTATCAAGTAAAAAAGGAAACAAAGGTAAGATTTTTGTCATAAGTAGGAAAGAAAAGAATGAGCTTGAAATTTATTAACAATTAACATAATGCATTTGCCTGGCATCCCAAATATGGAAATTTTGATTAGAAATTCAAATTTTAACTTTTTAATCTCGGTAATATGTAGATTGAAGTAATGAAACAAATAGAATATACCAAAATTATGTAAAGCTGCGCTTAAATAAATATGGTTTTAATAATAATAATAATTTTAAGTATAAAGTAAATTATTCATCAATCAACGCATACTGAGTATTAAAATGCACATAATTATGAATTAAAAAGTCAATTCCTATTTTAAATTAGACGCATTTTATTTAGAAAACGTGTTTGGATGTTAATATATAACACGCCTACTTGACTTTATTGCCTGAGACAGGCGCTAAGTGCTTGCAAAAAGCTGGAACATTTCAGCTTTGTCCTTAATTAATATGTACCTACTGTGCATGCATGCCTTATTTGGGCCAAATTACTATTCATAACGATTGTCAACTCTGTAATACATTTTGCACTATCCTTCCTCTTACCTTTTCATACATTAACAATGTATAATTGTTTTTATTTTATTGGTTTGAATAAAACGACTACAAAGAATTTTATAATGCATTTTATATACTTCTAGAAGATTTATAAACTAATTTGACTAGGAGTTTAAAGCTCCCTGAGTTGGTTTGGATAAGATAAAAAATAAAACGTTAAAAAAACAGAAGCGGTGTTCGTGTTTTAACAGGCCAATGACCTACCTGGTCCAGGTTATTTATGTTGCCCTTATGTACCTAAGGGATTTTTCATTTTTGAGATGAGGTAGAAACTTATATAAAGGACATGAATGCAATAAACTTTCTTTCTCTCTCATAATCGTTTCGGAGAATACAAAGTTTCTTTTTTATATTTATTAACAAATAACAAGTTCTGTTTAGTGTAAGCAAAATGTATGAAAAACAAGACTATAAATTTTCTTTTCGTTTTTCATTCGCTTCTATAATATAAATAAAAATTCTTTCCACAGAATATTTTTAATTATTTATGTAACAAAAAAAAAAGAAACAGAAAACTGCATTAGAGTTATTACACGGTTTTTTAATTAGCAGACGTTATTATTCTTGAAGGTTCGAGAAATCAAATGCTGTTATACTTGAAAGTCTAACGATAAGGAATTATGCAGCTAATGTAAATAAAATGGATTTTTATTTTAATATATACCTCACCTACAGTTTAAACAACGCTTACCTAACCCATTGAAGCATCGGAATGCGGAAGGTTTAGTCGATAACAGGGTAAGTTAACGGGACAGCCCTTTAGGGTAGGTTAGTACTACAACCCTTCCACACCATTTGCTACCTCTTCCTGGTTTAGTTACCTTCGACGATGGCCTTCGGCAATTTTTCTTGTTTTTTGTTCCACTTTTTATATAACCGTGGTTCAGATGTTTTTTTATGCGATTCGACTGATGCAGGAAGACTGAGAAATATGATAGGGGAGGCGGTAGATTGAATATTAGGGTGAAATCAAATATACAGGGTGAAAATAATTTTATAACGTGGATTATAATGAAAATCAATAAAATTATTAATGCTGTATTACAACATTGTCTTTTGTTGATGAAATGAACATCCTGAAGAGAAATGTCACCAGACATAATAATAAAAAAAGCTTGCTTTCCGGAATTAAACAAAAAAAATTCTCAGACAAGACAATATAAATTGTTCTTTTAATATTTCAGGTGTATTAGAAATACTGAATATGTTTAAAGCATTCTGTAATTAATTATTTAGAGAAAACTCGTTCGCGTGATCAATTGACACGCCTAGTCAGTAAATATATCTATATTCACAAATTTAAATCTCAATAAAGTGGAAAACATTCCACAACTTATTAATTCAAATTAATAGAGCTGACAAAAAGAGCAAAACAGGTGAAAATATGCGAACACGAGACCTTAACAAATGATTATGTTTTTTGTTACACGGGCGTATTTAATGTCCTTGTTTAGAAATATTTCAACTATTGCTTGAAAGAGCAAAAAAGATGCAAGAAGTGAAAATATTACGGAAATGTGTCGATCTTGCCAAGCAACATTATATCAATAGGTCAAGGCAAAATATTAAGATGCTACTTTTTTCTTTGCTGCTAATGCTAAGTTTCTATTTTTATATGAAAAATAAGTTAATATGCACTAAAATTGCACGCTACAGTGTTCACACACAGTGTTGTGACATAAAAAATCATGAATGAACAAAAATTTATATTCCGTACTCTTGTCATTGAATTATAAATTAGCTTTCGAAAATTTATGTAGTTATACATATTAAGAATATTAAAGCAAATTATACTAATATATTATATCGCTGGTCTGCTTTAGTTTTTCATGCTAGCATTTAATAATTATTATATTAGAAAAACAATAAGAACTTATAAAAAGTAAACATATATAATTAATGCATAATTAAAGACTGCTAGAAATAATAAATAGCAGTCCATGTTTACAAGACGTAAAGTAACCCAAAAGTTACTGATTAAGTCTACTTGTACTTACCTATTCATCTCCAGAAACTTTCCTATTTCACTATTATAGAACTCTGAAGTCTTCGAAATAATTCCAAATTCATTATTTCTTCTTATTTTTTTCGTTTTTCTTCTTTCTTATTTTCATCACTTCCTTTCAAAACCAAACCTCACTGAAAAACAGTTTTAAAGTCTGTTTACTATTAATTATACTAAGTAAATTAACGAGATTAGTTTATGACAGATATTAAAGTAATAAAATTCGAAACACAATAATTACGACTATAGATAGACATGCAGTCACGATACTTATTGTAAAGTAAAGGAAGACAGCCTTATATAATACCAGTTTAACGTAGGTCTACAAGTTGTTTTTTTTTCTAAACAGGTTGTTGTCCATCGTCCTCAAAAATGAATGGAGCATCTTTATTGAAAAGAACTAAATAATTCATGTAAACATGTTTGTAAAAAACAAAGCAAAAATAAAAAAGGTTTTCTATAAACATAGACAAACATTAAGATCTGGGTACAAAGTTGTATACTTCTTTGGTCTTCTGAAGAAAGTAAGCAAAACGCTGAGTATAACAACCTCTATGGAAAAGATATTTTTTCAAAAACATCTACTTTCGGCAAGTTTTGCTCTGTCGCTGTTGGGATCGCAAAGTTATTAAACCTTTATATATTTTCACAATCAAACATTAACATCACTACCACGGTGACCAAAGTCCTTCTTGTTCATACCGTATAGCACTCGTTAGCGAATATAATTTTCACATTTTTATTTGTTTTTATCCAACAGAGGACGATTGATTTCATTTTAATGAGACCAATTACCACCAAGTTCAAAGTATAATGATCCTGACCACAAATACCTACTCACATTAGAAAATTCGATCAACCCATATTCAAGAAGACTCGAGCTTTGCTTTGATGCCGCCTAAGAAGGTTCTCGTAGAAAGCAATGTAAGTGCAATGGAATCAATGTCATTAAAACTTCCAATTAGTCAGATTAAAATCAAGCAAATGTCTTCGCTTAACAAAACCTCATTCAATATATCCAAGAAGAAAAGAATTTACTTACGAAATATTAAATCAAATTCATGCATGATAAAGGCAACGCTACTGTCATCCCTGTGCGGCGCTTTGTTTTCCAGGCGGTAGAAGGTATCTACAGTAGATATTCGGACACCAGATTTCAAAGAATCTCTTCTCTTCGGTATCAGCGATTTCCTCCCAAGGATCGCTGAGTGTAAGGTGCTCAAGAGATCTCACGGAAAGCAGTAGCACTACTAAACTTTAAAACAAACCAAAAGTGCGAATAGTAGAAATAAAATTCTTTGTACAGGTTAAATTAAGGTTTATCCCAGCAAGCATGCATATAACGGTCAGCATACGGTCTTCCTCTGGCACTAATGGCTAAATGCTGTCTCTGGCAGCCTTAGCTCAGCCAGCCATTGTCCACATGTCTAGTAACCGTAACAAAGCCGGCATTGGCAGCCTTAGCTCAGCTAGCTATTGGCAACATATATAGTAACTGTAACAACAGCAGTGCACCCAGCAAACGGCCAAATATCAAGTTTATTTATTATACATAAAAATACACAAAACATTAGAATAATTCTTTTTATATTTCCCATTTTGGAAATATTTAATTTTTGAATAAGAACGGCATGTCAAGCCATTACTATTAGATGGCGCCTTAGTATTTTCATGCTGCTAATGTTGTATTAACTTTGTATATAACTAGCATGAAGCAGGCAAGTATTGACTGTCATTATTATCCGAAGATGAGTCCAAACAAGGACGAAAATAATGGTCAATACTTGCACGATCATTTGAACTTTTATTTGTGGGAAGACTGTAGGATTTTTGTGTTTATATTTATTATAAATTATATAAAACTATATGCTTCTATTATTTATTGATTTAGTTTAGAATAACAAAAACTTAATAAAAGGCATATGCGATTTTGTCCGAAGAAGAATGCTTATGACTAAAATTAAAAAAATTTAAACTAAGTTTTATTTAAAAATCAAAAATTGGCCACAAGCGTTCTTTCTTCGGGTAGGGTCATTTTTTTAGTACTGGTATACTGTTTATTGTTTGGCTGAGGCTATGGTCATTTCGCCGCCAACTAGAATTTAGCCGAATCCGAAGTTCTCCAACCCCGGAAGGTATTTTTAACGTGCAACTCATCGTAGTTACACGGGATCCACTGCTTTACATCCCTCCCAGAGAATGACATCGTGGAAAATCTCAGAACCTCGGCCGGGAATCGAACCCGCAACCATTGGGTTGATAGTCAGATGCGTAACTATCAGAGCCACCGAGGCTCCAGTACTAGTATACTGCTAGCATTGTAAAGGTAAAATATAAAATGTGTGTGTATTTCATGTAATGGGCCAGAAGAAAACCATCACTGTGTAAACCTACTGACACAGCACTGTCACTGTAATGGGCCCTTCATGGCAAGATGCGCAGGTACTGGTAAAGCATTAGCCCTGCTTCTGTGACCTATATGATCAGGCCCATTACTGTTTGCCAGTATCGTGCCAGTACAGGGTACTAATGGCAGCATGATATGTGACCAGCATCTGGCCTTTTTATTTTTGTTTGTTGGGACTCAACGCAACAATCAATCCGAATATTTATTTTATAGAATTATACAGGAAAACGCTCACCAAGCTACCCCAAATTAGCCAAAACGTTATCTAGGCAGGTTTTGGTGTTAGAAGATAAGGAATCTACGGTGCGGCGAGTGTCGGTAGTTTGTGTACTATATGTGGAGATGACGGTAAAGCTACGATATGGTCCAATACATATTACATGCTATAAATGGTCGGTCGGAAGTGTAGGTGCTGTTGACATGTGTGTAAACAATCGGAGATTCAGTTTTGCTTTACACTTGGTCTTCGTCCTAACTTGTTTCTCTGTTGGAATCGCAATTCAAACTGGGCGAGTAAGCGAGTAGTAAGTGCGCTGGCGGGAATATAAGAAGAGAAGAAGAAGAAAAGGGAATATAAAAGAGGGAATGGGATGACTCGTGAGGCAAATCGCTATGCTTACTTTTCGAAGCAGATATCTTTTTTTATAAATAGCAATTACACTTGACAAACCGCGGTATGTAAAGAAAATTACTTTTCTTTCGCAAAAAAAAAGTTTCTCCAAGTTTGAACAGAATATCACTTTGCTTATCAAGTTTTCAAGCTTACCTCAAGAGGTGCAACGCCAAGTAATACCACATTAAACCGAATCCACCAAAGTTGTATGGTTTGTTCAAGATACACGATAGACTCTCCAACTTACAACTGATATCATGTAGTAGTAGTAGTAATAAATAAGTCAAATTGGACGCGGTCAGTGTTTAGAACGATGGCTACGCTAACGAATTCAAACTCACCGCTTACTCACTCCTAAAGGAGAAGATGGCAAATCGGCAACTGCTGAACCCTCCATCTACTCTAAAATATATACTTAATGTATTTATCACATGATTATATTTCTTGTGGTTTCTTGTTGAAATAGAATTCATTTCTCGCTTTTATTTCGTTTATTAAATTTATTTCTTATCCCTTATTTTACTTTACTTAACAACAGTTATTTGAAGTTTTACAATTAAACTAATTTGAATTTTGCAAGGTCAAAGGCCTAAAGAACAACATTGACATGTTTTTTTTCTACAATTGTTACATTTATGTCCTCGGTTAATTAACGAACAGTTACTTTTTTATAAAAGATTATTAAAAACAAATGAATGTAGAAAAATAAGATTGAGAGGGTATCCTCCATTGGGCGAAGCGAATCGAGACGATCGACATCATAATTCTTCCCTCCTTTAAGCCTAAATGTCAACGTTCAGAGTTAAATCCTTGGTCTTCTTGATGCGCACTACTCGTGAAGATCTGCGAAACAAGAGTAGAATTGAATTCGAAATCTGATTGCTAGAACGAATAACGAATGAAGCAGGCTGCAGGTTGCAGATAAATTGGAGGATCTGCTATTCAAATTGTTTTCAGTTGCAATTCTGTGGGGTCGTGCAGATGTATTAGATTGAGGAGTACTTCGTGATGTGCGTCCAAGAGTTGCGGCGGAGATTGAAGTACATCTATCTCAGAAATAGTAGTGGTTTTGTCGTAGGTACTACCATCTATGATAACACTTAATAGGTGCGTCGCCATAATTGGTCGTCGCGTAATGTACCCATGGCAATCTTCGATTACGTCTTCTCCACTCCTGAACACTGTCAGTAGTTGATGGTTACGCAGTTGTATGGAGATTTCGTAGTTGTTGGAGATTGTAGCTGTGTACTGCATCGGGAAAGCAATTGCATATATTGACCTATAGTAACTATTGTCAACATCTGCTTCCTATTATCGTAAAAGTGGCATTTGTTCAAACATTCTTTGCTCAAGAAGCTCCTGTACGGTTCTAGCAGACCAATTTGGAATGTTCTTAACGCCAAATTATTGTAATCAAATTTTTTATAAGCTAACAGATTTGTATCGTTGCAATGTAGGGAGATGTACTGCATTAAATCGTTAAGATTTTTCAAAATTCTAGTATAGTAGTCTGTATAAGTCTCAGTTCGAGACTGTACCCACTGTCTCAAAGTGGAAACTAATAGTTTTTTGCTTTTATGGTCCCCGCATTTTCAGATCATTTTGCAGCTTTTTGATTGGTTATAAAGCCTCTAGCATCTCCCTTCATTTTGAACCTAACCGAGAATTTAACCAAGTAAGGTAAGTCCAGTATCAGTTGCCCTTCTAACTGTTTTAATAGATTGCCAACTTCGGCAAGTTATTACTAGGGTAATATTCTGATATTGCGTGCATCAGAGCACTTGAATTTCGTTTCATTAGACGTCAAAGCCATTGAGAAGTTGTTGGGATTGTTGATTCTGTCGTGGTTGAGAAAGACGTAAAATTTGGATTGAACGTAGGTGTTTTTAGAATAGATTTTTGTTGAAAAATTTTTCTAGCGCTATTAAAATTTTGATTTTCTAACAATTATTCGTTTTTTGAATCAACGGTAACTATTTCTGTCTCACTATAGGACGAATTTTGTAGATGAAAAGTAATCACCTATCTTAAGGATAGGAGCAACAAGAGGACTTACTGAACCAAGAACTTCCATTCCTAGATGTGGTTGTTCACAAAAGTACTTCAAAGTACTGTCACTGTTTGGTTTTTCTGCATATAAGGGCTTAAGAACCTCCCGAATAAGATCTTCTGCAGATGAATCCAATCGCAGAATCCTGTCCGCAGCGCCAATTACGCTTCTTGTGGTTTCTTATTGAAATAGAATTTACTTCTTAGTTTTATTTCGTCTATTAAATTTATTTTTTACACTTTATTTTATTAAACAATAACAATTTATTCGTTACTTGAAGTTTTACAATAAAACTAACTTGAATGTTACAAACTCAAAGGCCTAAAAACATTGCAATTCTTTTTAGAATTGTTACATTTATGTTTCAAGTTAATTAACAAACAGTTTTACTTTTTATGGAAAAGTTGTTAGAAACAAATTAATGTAGAAAAACAAAATTGAGCGGGTGTCCTCTGTCGAATGAAAGTGCATGGAGACGACCAACATCACAATTATGTGAAGTATGTAGAATGGAGTAAACAAATATTATTATTGTTATTATTAAACTGGAAAAACGTCTTTACGTACCTTGAACTTCACATTTCTTGCTTAGCTTCTATCCATACTCATCCTTACACCTACATATCCACTTCATGAAGTTGCTGTTCCTAACTTCATGGCCATCAGTCAACAATTTCTGAATGAATATGAAACATCAATGTTCTTTATATACAAGTAGCATATTTAATACCAAAACTAATATGGGAATGCGTAAGATTTATATATGCTTATAATTAGATCAGAAATCACCGAATTTAGCGTTTCTTTATTTTCTTTTGTCGAGTTTACCTAACCATTGAGGTCTAGAATAGTAGACATTGAAATATTGAGGAATTAGAAGATGGTAGGGCGTCAGAAATAGAGCATAAACTGTCTAGGCTCGCATTTTGGGCATTTCATCTAATATCTAATGTTGCATAATAATTAATCGCTACTTATTTTTAGTTTCTTTCTTTTGCCACCTAAATAACCAATCGTAGACATTTAGAGCGTTTTTAGAATTTTTCTGTTATATCACCTCTGTCAAATTTTATATTACTAGACAGAAGACTTATAGAATTATCAAAAGAAATAGGAGAACTATGCTACGTTGTCATTTAATAAACAAAAGTGAAACTGTCTTAAAGGTTTCGTTACATCCCTGTACGTTTTTCGAAAAGTTCTTATTACACATTTAATTTCGATTATTTCAAACGAAAGGTATAGATTTCAGTTTCACTTTTGTAACCAAAGTCAAAGAATAGATACTTACTAACAAAAAAAACTATATACAATGTCAAAACAACTTAATGACAGAAAAACTTGATGACAGAAAAGGCAGAAGAAAAAATCTTCTCATGGGGATACGCAAAACCGATTGTTCATGGTTATAGCCCAGTTAACCTTGCGATTATACTAAAAATAGTCAGTGCTAGGTAACCCATTTTAATACGTTTGAGAACCCCAGGTCAAGAATTAATAATATTAAAGGTTATGATTCAACATTTATTTCTAAATTAATTTTAAAATCTAATAAAAGCGTTGCTTAAAACCACTAAACTTTATTCAGTTCTATAAATATGGTTTAATTTTAGTAGTAAGCAAAATCACTTTATGAATATGACAAGGTCAACAAGTACCACGTCAGATTTTTCAGCAGTTTCTAGCATCAAAGATAGTTGCTGCAAAAATGGATTTTTTTCGTTTGTGTTTTGAACTATAGTTTCAATTAAAACGAAGTAGTTGATAGAGCATCGAATACAAGAAAAGTCAAATTTGAAGATGGGCAGAATGTTTTTAAGTTATAAGATCGTGCATTTTTGAAAGGATTGTTTTCTCGGATACTTGAGAAAATACAGAAGACTACTGAAACGGGTTACCAAATTTATACTTATTCAAAACAATAAATGCTGAAAGCATTACATCTCATGATGTTATTCAGTAACTTTCATTATTTTTCCATTAGTAAGTACTGCAATTCCCTTGATACATGCTACTGAGTTGGTTACCATGTATTCATTAGACGACTCATATTGTCTTCCAATTAAACGAAATTTTTTTCCTTTTTAAAAATTTGTTTACTAGAGTATTGTTCAACACTGTATACTATTTTTAAGAGCTATGTTGTATGTTGAATTTACGGTTGTAATGACTATTAATATTGCGGTTTCGTATGTAGAGTCTACTACAAACCCCAAAAGCCTGACCTAGATGTTATTCAAGGCTGTTTCTTCTTTTGTCTTTCAAATATTTTATTTATATTAAACCAGCAATGGATAAATTTGCTGATTATCTTCCGTTTAGTGGTTAACCATATAACATACATATGCATGTAAATATTTAATATAGTACGTTTGTATATAAACAATAGGATAGTGTGTACACTTAATTTAAGCATATGACTAAAATTTGGTCACATCGTGTATCAAATATAAACCTAAGTTACACACAAGAATATTACATTTATATGTTAAAATGATTATTATTTTGTTACATAACTTACATCGTTCATTTAAACATAAAATAATTTAAAATTTAAAATAAATTCGATTTCTATTAAAATTACTTCATTTTGATTTTACCTTCTGTTATTTTGTGTTAATTCCGCCCAATATTAATTACATGTCGTTTTTAAAAGATTTACGATCGGTTTTATCATGGCAAAATGTATAATTTAAACGAGATGTCAAACAAGTATAAACTTGGGCATTTTTGAATAATCTCTCTTAAACGTTTTACTAATTAACAAAGAACGAAAAATGCGGTTTACGTAATTGTATCATTCCTGTTTAGAAATTTATTAATATTTCATAATTCACAAAAATCTATTTAAAAACGGCGAAACAGAATCTACTCGTGTTAGTTAATTAGAAGGAAGATGAGTGAAAGTAAAATTCTATCCAATATTTATGGAACTAGAGCAAGGTCAAGGCTGTTTACGATTAAATATTTCCATAAATTATCGAACTAACAAGTTATTGTTGTTATAGTATAAAAATATGTAACTAAAATCTTTACCTTCTGCACAAAGTTGCATTGTAAATTACAATAACAATAATTATATCTAGATGTGAATAAACCAAAGCGAGCGCCACTTCTGTTAATACAATTTACAAGATAACGAGTTCTCTTAATGACACTACTGTATAATTAACACCAAGTTTTCAGGTTAATTTGTGCAGAATTCCGTATCTTTGTAGTATGAACAGTATGAAACACAATAGTAACATTACATCACAGGTTTATTTGGAAAGGTTTCAAGTTCTTAGAAGCTTCAGTTATTTTTAAAAGGGCATTTAAATATTTTAAATTTTAAATGTGAGGTTAGAATCTTAAAATTGATTATTTTTTATAAAAGATTTTTCTTTGTACTACAAGATTAAAAATGCGTAATTATATTAAATCAAATCTGTGCATACTAGTTATGCCATTAACGTAAACATTAAAAAGTGTTGGACCAAAAATGCTTCCCTGTGGTATCCCTTTCTAAATGTAAATGGATCGAACGAAAAAAACATTGAACTTATGACTCTCGAAAGAAAATCTTTGATCCTTTAGGCGTAATATCACCTTGCACTATAGCAGCAAAGATGCTTATGCAAAAGCTATGGTTATTGAAAGTAAGTTGGGACGAGTCGGTACCTGCGGATATTTATACTACATGGATAACATTGCGAAACGAGCTACCACAATTGAGCCAACTACAAATTCCACGCCACGTGGTTTTTGCGACGCGTCCGAAAATGCCTACGGTGCCTGTGTATACATTCGCAACGTTGATAACGAACAAAACATCTATGTAAATTTGATTTGTGCAAAGGGTAGAGTAGTTCCTCTTAAAAGGGTCACGGTCCCAAGGTTAGAGCTGTGTGGAGCACTTTTGCTCTCACAGTTAGTAGTGAAGATTAAAAAATCACTTTGATCGAACGGTTTTATGGTGTGATTCGACAATTGTGTTAGGTTAGATAAGAACCCCTAGTAATGTATTAAAAACATTTGTAGGGAATCGAGTGTCAGAAATTTTGGAAAGTACTGATCAAAATAGTTGGCGACATATTCGAACGCACGATAATCCCGCGGACTTAATCTCTAGGGGAGTAAATCCGTTTATACTGAAAGATTCTAAGTTTTGGTGGTATGGACCTTCTTGGTTATCTGAACCAGAAAGTACATAGCCTCATCTATTAGGTCAATACCATGCCACAGATTTACCAGATGTAAAACAGCATTTACTCACGTTTTCAGTGAAAGAAATAAGAGACGCCATTCCGATGAACAAATTCTCAGATTTAAATAAATTGCAGAAAACAGTAGCATGGTGTCTACGTTTTCTACACAACTGTCGTTCAAAGGTTCGGAATTTAGGTCCCCTTACAATTAAGGAACTCGACGATTCGTTACTTGGTCTAGCACGAATTGCTCAGAATCAATCATTCCCTCAAGAGATGCACGTCCTTTTACAGGGCAAAGAGATTAATGCTAAAAGTAAAATCCTTAGCTTAAGTTCATTTTTAGATTCGGACGGAATTATCCGAGTAGGTGGAAGACGTCTAGCACGAATTGCTCAGAATCAATCACTCCCTCAAGAGATGCACGTCCTTTTACAGGGCAAAGAGATTAATGCTAAAAGTAAAATCCTTAGCTTAAGTCCATTTTTAGATTCGGACGAAATTATCCGAGTAGGTGGAAGACTTCGTCAATCTAATCTGAAGTTCGACAAAAAACACCCTGTACTATTATCTCGTGATCATTATCTAACAAAATTTATTTTTAGACATGAAAATTTTCGGTTACTTCATGCTGGGCCTCAATTATTGTTAGCTTCAGTTAGGGAACGATTCTGGCCGGTATCAGGACGAAGTATTGCACGAAAGACTGATGTTTCAGAATGAACCAAAAACCGGTACACGCGATTATGGGAGATTTAGATTTTAGACGCTTTGTAGCCAGAAGAGGAAAACCTCTTCAGGTGTATTCTGATAACGGGACCAATTTTGTAGGCGCTAATTCATTTTTAAAAGAATTGGGGAAATTTTTAATAAAGGAACAAACTAAACTAGGGAAAATGTTTATGGGTGAAGGCACAAACTGGCATTTTATTCCGCCCAACTCACCACACTTTGGTGGTTTGTGGGAAGCGGGGATAAAATCGGCTAAGGGTCATTTAAAAAGAGTTTTAGGTAATGCGGCCTTAACATTTGAAGAACTAAGTACTGTTGTAGCGCAGATTGAAGCAGTATTGAACTCCCGTCCCTTAACACCATTATCTTCTGATCCTAACGACCTGCTCCCTCTCACTTCGGCTCATTTCTTAGTAGGGAAATCCGTAGTTGTCTTGCCAGAACCAAACTTGAGGGATCTTCCAGAGAATAGGCTGTCGCGATACCAGAGGGTTCAACAGCTGCAACAACATTTCTGGTCCAGATATATTTCAGAACTCCAACAGAAAGGCAAGTGGAGTACCCACGGATCCCACATCAAAGAAGGGACCTTGGTAGTAATAAAGGAAGATCACCAACCACCCTTATCTTGGATGCTAGGAAGGGTCATTGAGACGTATCCAGGGTCTGATGGTGTAGTGAGAGTGGTTTTAGTGAAAACAGTTAGAGGTGTTTTTAAACGTGGAGTGGCGAAATTGTGTGCGCTTCCTTTGGACAATTAATTTTCTTGTTTTATTTTTAATTTTTATTTTGTTCGTATTAGAGGTATTAGCCTAGAAATGTAAATAATTATGTAAATAAGTAATTTTGTGTAATTGAAAGTCAATCCTTTCAAGGTGGGGGGCATGTTTGAGCCCTCAAATAAAAATCAATATTCTAACGGTACTCTTTTTAGGATGGTTGTAAAAGGGTACCTAAAGGACAGTATAGTTTTGGTAGTCGAGGTGTCCACACCAACGGCAGAAATAAATAAAGTAAAGTTGCTATACTCAAGTGAGTTGTTTAATTTGCATAAAAGAAGAAATCCAGCACATTATCCAACAGATGGTAATGATGTATGGTAACCTGAATTTAAAACTTTATGCCAGCCTTTCCCAAAGGTCTCAAATCAAGGACTACTGTTATATATTGCTTGCATTCATATCCCATTTCGACCACTTCAATCTTATATGCGAAAATACATTCAAATATTGAATTTCGTCTTGAAGTTGTATTTGAGTCTTTAAGAATCTTCTAAGTATACTAATAGCTTATAAAATAAGTGGATGTATGCTTTTTATAATCTTGTAAAAAATATCTTTTTTGCAATAACCCAAGAAATGTCAGTAATTTAAGCGTAAAGTTTTTTGAGACTACATTAGGTGTTTTGTCTGGACATAAGAAAGAAGGTGTTGGACTAATGTTACCGCGTCTGAAAATTGGAGCGTTGGTTGGAGTAAAGGTTTTTCTTTTGCGCTATTCATCTTGTTACTAACCGAATGTCTTGAAAAGTTGATTGAGTTTGTCTTGTTGTCAGATATTTAATATGACCCTAATACATAGAAGACAGCTTCAAGCTTCTCACTTTACAGGATAGCTTAAGTCGGTAAATGTAATACTATGTATTGGTCATACGATGACGACCGCAATGAAACAAGGAAAACTGATGTCAGAACTATATATGAAGTAAGTAAAATTAATCAAATGGCAAGGGAGATGGACAAGTATAACAGTGATATTCTTGGATTGAGTGAAATTAGATAGTTAGGAGTCGGTGAAATGAAATTAATAAATGGAATGAGTTTAATTTATTCCGGACGTGAAGAAGACGCAAAACACGAACAAGAAGTGGCAATAATGATGAGAAAAGAGGCGAATACCACTTATGGAATGGAATCCTATCTCTGAATGCATTATAATGGGGCAAGATTTAAAAACTTTATAATTTAAGTTTAATAGTGGTTTGCGCCCCGACAAACTGCCAAGAGTTAGAGAAGAAAAAAACAGTTACAGAACGAATTTGACGCTTTGCAGAAAAGGTATAAAAAAATATGTAAGAATTCTGATGGGTGACTTAAATGCGAAGATTGGTCAAGATAATACGAGTAAAGAAAGCATCATGGGCACAAAAGGTGTAGGAGTAAGAAACTGAAAATGGTATTATGTTTTTAGATTTTGTACTCTAAACGATTTAGCAATAGGAGGACAATACACAAAGTGATTTGGACTGTGCCTGGAGGAAACACATCAAATCACACGACCATAAACAGAAAACATAGAAATTGTATTTTAGATGTCAGAGTAAAATTCAAAATAAAGCCGAGTGGCCAAAATACAAATAGACAAGGGAAAAGATAATTGAATACATAATAGTTGCAAGATTCTACAGAAATACAAAAAGAGTACGCTTCAAGACTATCATAAAAATGTAAAGAATTGAGCGTCATAAATAGTTAATTGGTAGACTAGTTATGGACTAAATATAAGGAGATATTAATGGAAAACGCAATTAATACAATAGGAGTAAAGCAGAATAACAGTGAAGGACTGGAACTTGGAAAAAGATTGAGGAAAGACAACACTAAAACTAAGACTATAAGAAAATCAAAATCCAAATAAAAAATTAGAACTAGAGATCAACTCTATAGGAACAAAGATAAACAAGTTAAAAGAAGTGCGCTGGAAACCAGAAGAGCGCAATGTGAAGAAATACTTAAAAAACTACAAGAACGGCATTAGAACCCTTTCCCATACAACTCGTAAATTAACGGGAAAAAGACAATATCAACAGATACATATACGAGATAAAGAAGAAATTTTATTAAAAAATGAATCGGAAATACTGAAAAGAATACTTTGAGGGCATATTTAAATAAGAATAAGACCGAAGAAAAGGTAATAAATAAAAAAATAAAAAAATCATGAAACTGTAGGGCCTGATAACATACCCAATGAATTAATAAATATAGGAATAGCAACAAATTCGGTAGTTATCTCCTGCCTATTAAAGAAAATATAGACTGAAGAAAAATTAAATTAATGAAGATCGTATTATAATTTTATCAAACAAGGGAGATAAAACGAAATGTGATAGCTGGAGGGCAATTACATTATTAAATATTGTCTTGGAAGGAATAAAAGTTCAGTGAATAACATGTTGAGAATTACTCAAGCAGGGTTTCGGTCAGAGCGGTTTTGCATTTGATCATAAGTATCTGTACGTTAAGAATTATAACAGAAGAAAATAAGGAATGGCAAAAAAAGTATACCTCGGGTTTATCGACTTTATCAAGGTATGTGTATGTGGAGAATGCTAATATCAGATAAAATTATGGGATATAAAAATTATGAGGCATACATGGAATACAGTGGAATAAAGTCTAACAAAATTTGTATACGATAGGAATGCATACTATCAACAATTCCTTTCCTTATAGCATCTGAATGAATTATGAAAAATACTGTTAAAAGTAAAAATTGTTGTAAAGACTTGATCAATACCTTGAAAATTTGGAATTTGAGGATGACGTTTGCCTAATAACGGAAAGACTAAATAATATGCAGTAGAAGATTTTATATTGAAAGGAAAGTGGGACTAGTAATAAATGCAGAGAAAACCAATATTATGAAGATAAATACAAACAACAAGTTTAATATAGAGCTCGAAGGAAAACCAATTAAAAATTCAGATACGTGTGTATATCTAGGAAGTGCTTTAGATGAGACTAGAAGCTGTCAGAATGATATTATGGGAAGAATAAGCAGTGCGCAGAGAGCTTTCAATGGACTATATAAGGTATACAGGTCAGAAGAGTTTTAGATAAAAACAAAATACAAACGTAAAAAGTGTACTGTCATATGGGTATGAATCTTGGGCATTAAATAAAACAGATCTTTCGAAATCACAAGCTTTAGTAAACAACTATCTAAGAAAAATAATAGGAGTGTACTGGTCAGATATTACCTCAAATAACAATCTGTGGCCTAACACTAACCCATTTAAATAACTATTAAACATTGAAAATGGCGTTGGATTGACCACGCGCTAAAAAAGCTGGCAACAGATATCACTAAGCAAACTTTGGAATATGATATTAAAGGAAAAAGGAAACAAGGAAGGCCAAGAAAAACATAGAGAATGGCAATAAGACCTAGAGTGACTTCAAAAACATATCAAGAAATATTAAAAAGTGGAACAAAATGGTGGAAGTGATTTGTGCAACAGTAATAGACTAAAATGTGCGCAACTCAAAGACAAGGGTTTGCAAAAAGGGACAAACGGCGTTAGGCTAGCAACCTAACCCCTTAAAAAAAGCCATGAGAACATCCTTATGGTTCAAGAATCATTTCTTGGCTATTGAGGATGCCCTATGCTCTATAGGACTACTGCTATGTATTAGTTTTGGTGAAATGTCTCATGGGCCAAGTATGGTTTACAAAAAAATACTTTCCTTTCAAAGTAGGCTGTAATTTTTGCACTACTAGAGGTAAAAAGAGCAGAACGTTCCAATATTGAAATAAATTCGATTCAAAAAGGTTTTTTATTGCCCGGACAATAATAATCTTCTACAAAACAACAAGCTTAGAAAAATAATGCCTTATCTCTAAAGATGAAACGAAAAATGTCTTCAATATTTAATTTTACGGGAAAGGCTAAGCTTGAATGAAACTAACTAGTAATATCATATAATGTGCACCTTTCAAGTAAATGTGTGCAAAATTTAGCCGTATGAGGTTCTATACCGATACGTCTACTTTCGTCTTCAAGCTAATTGATAAATTGAATAAAAAAAGGACTTGGTTACACTGAAACAATTAGCTCTAATAAAATCAAGAATTGCCCAAATGATTCAGATCCGAATAACAACTGTATTTTGCTTCCTTCAACTATATTAGAATACGTGCATCATCTTGTACGTTCTTGTAATGGGATACATCCTGTACGACGCACAAATACTAGAAGAAACTACCAATTAGTCAATCATTACTTGTGTCTCAATATAAGAAATTTATAGAGGACACCGACAAAGTGGAAGAAAACATAGACTATAAAATTGGAATAAGGTTTAAAAAGCGGTGGCTCTTTGCCTTTTGGTTTGACGTGATGTTTAAATTAGAATAGTTTGAGCAAACACGGGTTAATTAGAGTTGATAGGTTTTTGCTTAACTGCTATAGATAAAATTCCTTGAATATGCCTGAACTTGGCTGTCAACGTCACATATGCTTGCTTGTTTTAGGAGCGCACACGGCTTAGTTTAGGAAAGCTACAGTATACAAGAAAATAGCGATGAACGACGCTAGAACATGCTATCCGAGAAATGGACAATCATGTATACTAGCAGATTGCGTAACACATGCAACCGGGCCCGCATCAAACTTTGGTTGCCCGTCCCTGTGCTATTCAGTCTGGCAGCTACATTTCCAGATTGTGTTATTTTTACTTTAGGAATCTAAACTGCATTTAATTTTTTTTTTATTAACTTTCCCATAGTTTTGCAATCTGTACAGGTACATTCAGCAAATTGTTTGGTTATAAATAAGGTAACTTAAGAGAAATTTCCATCAAAGCTCTCCTGTAATTAGCGGCCAAGGCCGGTAAGTCAGTTGGGAAAAAATGAGGTTTACAAACTAAGACTTAAAGCTAGCACTAACACTAAGTCAGATTACTTAAAATCTGGAGGGCAGATCAGAAAGCGTATGTCTGTGCAGTCGTCTGCTGTCGGATTAGTGCGTACGGTTTGTTACCAAGGAGTTGGGGTGTGCACGAAGGCGGACACGGTACTGTGAACCGAAACAACAATTGTGGGCATCTTCTGGTCTCTACGGATAACTGAATTTGGAACGTACCAGAGAGCCCAAAGTCTTGGATTGAAATCGTTTCAATATTTCAATGTTGGAGGTAGAGGCCGTTCTCTAGGTTCATATGGGCACTCAAATAATTTCATTTCAGTAGCATTGAATTTCAAAACGTCTGATAACGGTTCAGCGTTTCTTTTGCTTAAAATAATTTTCTTTCCATACATGTTCTGTTCGAGTTCCGTCATCATTAAAGATTGTTAATGTCTTGACAAGGAACCAGTTTGGGAATAAAGATGACGCTTAATTTCTTGGGTGCTTATATTAAGGATTGTTGGTTGTTATAATACAGTGTCATTATTGGTATTTATTGAAAAACCTTGGAAAGACTTTGCTTACGAAATATTGTTATATGCAGCGCATTTCTTCGTTATTTCAATTTGCTTTTACAAGATACCGAAAATGTTTAAATACAACTGATACCCAATAGTTTTCTAAGACTAAGAGGCAGATGTTTTGTTTTGCCAAATTATTTAAGCAGGTGCATTAAAAGTGTCAAAACGATTAAAGCAAAGTTTATAATTGACATCAGTGTTTCTCAAACTATGACAAAAAGGTGTTTATTTAAAGTTTTGTATGGTTCTCTTTCAGATATTTGAAAGCAACATCACTGTAGCAAATGTGAGTTAGTTTGAAAAGTTTCTACTTATTACATTAATCATTTGACATTAATGGGTTGTAAGAAGTAATCGAAAATTTCATGCCTATTTCAAAATATTAACAAGACATCACCATGCTTTGTTTTCGTTTAACGCAAATAACTAAATAAAGCTCGATCTACCATAAAATGAATGCAGATGTGTTTTATATTAACTTTCCTATAAAAGCTAGCAACTTCAGCCATGGATGCCAGAAGACATTTTTACAAAATATTTAGTTGCGTTCATCTAGAACCATAACCATTTCATTTAAGATCTTTTTGTGGTTTTCCTCAGTGGTACGGTAACTTCCACAGATCTGATTGTCTCTTAACTTATACTTAGCTTGTATAGGAAGCAGCTACGAGATCAAAAAGCGGCCTGGTCTAAAATGAGAGCATGAAGTACAATGACCTTCCTTTCTTCTAGACTCTTACATAGATTTTTAACAATCATACTGTAATCTGGTTGCCATCTCTTTATATGCTCTGATATTTTAATTAACCTCCAATAGGTACAGCTAAAAGTATTTTATTGGTTTTGGTGACTTGTTTGTATTTTTTAGTGCATCATTGCTGCTAGTTTAATGTGACGTTACCAAATCTAACATGTTCCTTTCAATAACTAACGATCAAACTGCCGTATAGCACTGGTGTTTGTAAAATTCTTTCTTTCATTTTTAAACATAAGTTTAAAATTAATCTTTAATAGTGTTCTGTTTAATTATCTATTTTCAGATTGACTGTCCCAACATTCGAATTTCTATCTACCAATACATTAATGATAAAAAAAGGATGTTTTATTGCTCCTGATCTAAAGCAAAGATTAAAATCCCCAATAGTGAATGCAACTTTAAGTAGCTCATTTAAATTCTAAATCTTGCTGGTATTTTCACAGAACCCTGATCTATCTTCAGATTTAAGCTAGTAAAGCGACTGCTTAAGTGCGCGCCCCATTAAGAGCATACGTAAAGATCAGTTCATCTGCCTTGTCTCTTATGGGATGGAAGGGCGCAAAAATTTAATTTTGCTTCAGAACGCACTAACTTCTGCAATCAGTCCTAAAGCTAAGAATCAAAGCCATAAAGAAAATATTACTAAGATAAAAACGAACCAAAACCAGTATGTTTGTACAAGATTGGGAGCATTGACAGTTGATATAATAATTTCTACGGAATGCTTGACTCAGATGTTTTCCAAACTTTGAGAGTTTACATTTTATCTAGAAAGATGATGCATTTAATCTATTTTTGAATAAGAGAATTTAGTTCAGAAATGACAACAGCATGATACAAACATTGAAAAGGTCTACACAGGTATGAACTGAGTCGTTCAAATAATCAAAATTCCCTCAAAACACTGGTAGTTTCTAGAGCTACTATAAGCTACTATAATATTAACTACGAAAGTAGTTCTCTTGTGTTTGAAATCTTCTCGATTTGTTTGAGTACTTATACAACTTATCGTTAGCTTTCAGTTTCTTGTTATGAAAATTCTATACAGAAAATCGTGCGGAACTTAGTTTCATGCCACCAGAAGCAGGTCACACTTTATGAATGAATGAGTGATTCAGATATAAATCATACCATAAACTCAAAATTACCAGCTACCATAAGAAACCTTTTTGCGCATTCATTACGATCCTATATTGCACGTCTACAATTCTTATAATCATCCTCTGAAGTAAAGGTTTGACTGTGGATCTGGTCACTAAGCGAATCTGCAGTAATGATAGATGGACAAGGTTACTACATTTATCCTTCATGTTGTATTCAATGTAAACAAAATAAATGATAAAAATGAAAATAGCAAGTTTGAATTAGTTACTACAAACCACTTTATTCAAATTAATTTTGCTGTAATTTTCACTTTTCGGCAAAGCCATCAATTAAAGCAACACAGAATTATCATTATTATGTTATGATGTATAAAATACGTTCTTTATGAAATACGTTCTTTAAGAATTACAACTCCATTCCTTATTATTTTTATTTTCCAAATTAACAGCAATATTTTAAATTTAAAGACGCGTTCATAGCTTGTTCATTTCTAATTCAGCATGACCCGCCCTAAAGCTCCATTAACTATAATTTACAAATTACCGATATTATTTATTGACACCTTCATTTGAATTAAGGTTTATAGCCTATTGTATCTTTTTTTTGTAATAAAAAAAAATTGATATAAGAATTAAATATGTAATTATAAAATTAATCCACGTTGACTTCCGGGTTGGCGCCGCGTTCTGATTGTCACTAATTTCAGCCAACAAGACGCGGCGCCATCTCGGAAGGCCAAGGTCGATAAAACCTCCACGAATTTGGTAAGGATTATTAAAATAGTGTTAATTCTATAGTACAAGTTTATTAGAAAAAAACGGGTGTTACCTATTACTGTATTATTAACAAGTACAATATTTACATAATTAATTCAAAGAATTGCAAGTTCATAGCTTGCTGTAGCTTTTTTGAAGCATTCCACTAAGGATAACCACAATTAAATCAATAAAAAATTGTTTATATTTTAGTAATACCAATGTGGGGAAAACTATGAATCTGGCAAAATGTCATAAGTAGTTCTTAATTTATGTGAAGGAGGCGCTGTACATGCGAAGAAGGATAATAATAAACTAATTTAAGATGTATCTCAGGCGTTTCTGTTTACTTCCTTCCACTATATAAAATAGCAGACGTTACATTAAAATCCATCTTGGTTCAATGTCCGGACGTAAACAAACCTGCGTAACTTTCTTTTTTTATGCAAAATAAGTGGAAATATGTGATATAAATTAGACAGAGTTGTTTTTTGTATTTGAAAAGTAAAAGTAAAGCATTCTGTAAAGCTGCCTTTGAATTTATAGAATTCTTTTAATATTAATTCGTTTAAAATGATGTAATTAGTAGTAGTCGCTGAAAACGGTTAAGTACATTATTTAATTTTATTTTAAAGTCAAGGCTTTAACTCATCATATTTATTTAAAAATATTAATAAAATTTGTTAAATGAATCTTTTAAGTTGATTAGTACAAATTGTTTAAATGTAAGGTAATTTTTTAGTTGCGAGAAGCAGTATCGTTAATATAAGAAATATCAAAATAAAGAAAATGATTTATGAATATTATATTCAGGAAATGTATTTAAAGATGCAATAAGAAGCTAAAACCAATATAGTAAAGTACTGTACCTGTACTTGCTGTGGTCTTTTATAGTGATTAACAAACATAGTGTCTGCTCTCTTAAGAAAATGAAGAGTCTATCGAAGTAGACAAATGTCTAGCTTTCAGTGTAAAAGTGGTAAGATAATAGTAACCTGAATCCTTGCTAACCATAGCACTTGTGATCGTATCTCAATAGACATACATTTGATACAATCTCAAGCGTGCAAGAAAAAGTAGATATCCTTAGCACATTAAAACAAATTTTTGTAAACAGTCAATGGAGTTCCTTCATAATAAAATGTAATGTATCGCATAGTTGAGAGCCCAAAGAAACCTGCACTCAACAGACATCATTATAGTTACTATTAATGGTCTTATGATAAACTCCAAAAAGCGCAAGGTATCAATCAAGGAAACCAAGATGTACTTAGGCTACCGATTAACTGAGCAGAAGACATCCTCAAATTCAAGTTCTTCTTGAGCATTACAACGATGATTCTCAATAATTACTTATTTTAAGACGAGAGCTGTATATCAAAAAGCAAAGCCTCTTGTTAAAACTTCTTCTTAGCAAGAGTTTCTCAAATTTAAGAATAAGCGTAAAAACAGGAATTTTAGTATGCAATAAAAATGTCACTAAAACCATGCAAACATTTGGCGCAGCTTTGGATATTTAATGGGCTTCCGTGATTAGACGGATGTCCAAAAACGGATGTGCAGTAAATGCACAACTTACTTGCAAAAAATATTCTGACAAAGTATAAACCAAAACAGGATGTCCAGAAGATATCCGCTAACGATCGTCAGATAAACGTTCAAAAACGAACGTCCAATGGATGTCCAAGTTATGTCTATGAACATTCGGACTAATTTTGAACGACAATTGGATTCCAGTACTCTATGAGATATAACCAAAAGTCACCTGTCTAGTTAGACATCCTTTACCTAATTTTGAAATATTGAGAAATGATTGTGAACGACAATATGTCGAGAGACTTACGATCCGGAACGACCATGTAGTCTACATTGACATGGTTGTCATTTTCGTTTCCCAATAGCCCTGAGTAGATATCATCGGGAAGCGTCTGAAGGTGCTTGAATTCCTGCTGGTCCCTTCAAGTCAATCTCACAGAAGAGTAGTCTCTGGGGAGGTGAGTGCGATGACGGTAGCAACTCCTGGTCGCTCAACACTCTGGTGAAACAGCATCCTGACGCAATAAGCGTCTTTTGCAGGTCACCATAATCGAGATAGTGCACTGAAGATAACACCAAGTGAAGCTAGGAAATCTCTTTCTTTCTTGTAAATTTTCATTGTCACAGTACATGATAACCCTTTTTTTTGTTTTTGTAAAGGAAGATGTTTGCATACGGTTTCATATCTGTACACATAAGTGGCAGCTCAATGAGGAGTGAATTCTGCTGATTCCAAGACAAAGCAAGAGTCCATACGGCTTAAGAGGGCCCGCATGAGTATACTGTAACTTATTACTGCTACTATACTTTACCTTATTGATGTGTGGTTTACTTCGAAACTTTAAATAAACATAAGTGTTTTAAATTTATGAGAACTTTACTTTATTCTTGTCCTTTATTACATTTCATAGTCACTTAAGAAATAAGCATCGTGTACAATTTTGATCAGGTGCAGATGCAACACTTGGGCTCTTTATTAGATGAAACAGTTTACTCTTTCACTTCACAAGAGTTACCCTAAGTAGGCGTTTGGTGCAGTAAACACCAGTAGTTCAAGAATTTACAAGAAGTAAGTAGAAGAAGGTTCTTTAGAAGCAGAACCATAACAAAAAAAAAATAAAAATCTTAGCACATGATATGAATATACGATGAAAGCAGGCATATAGGATGCTAAGCAGCATATCGTATAAGAGCAATATTTTAGGAATTTGACCAAAAATAAAGTCAGAAGTTTTAGGATCAAAAACAAACTATTTCTCGAGATTCAAGAGTTAAAGTTCAATTAGGAATTTCTTGTTATTTTAACTGTTTATCTCTGACCATTTTGATATTGCTGATAGCCCTGAGAAACTATTTTATTTTGATTGGTAAAAGTCTGAGAGCAAAATCAGAAAACTGTATATAAGAGGGATGTGATAGGTTTTTAGCTTATCGCCTTTGGTAGTGAAAAGTATCACCAATATTTGTAGTTGCGGAGGTGTGTGTAGGTAGGTGTACAGCTTTTTGCATAAATCTTTAATGAAGCAATTAACTTAACTAAATATACAAAATCTAATTTCATATTAATTATCCAAAGTCGTCTTATGGGCTCTTAGGAAACAGATTTTATGTAAATAATGCTAAATCAGATTTCGTGTATTTGATCAATTCATTCATTAAGAGAATGTACTGTAATTATTTATGCAAAAAGCTGTACAAGATTTGGTGCGACATTAGTTGGGTTTGGGTATTTGGCCTAAGGGAAGGGTGGAATACGTAAGCTAATGGAGCAGGTTCTACAAAGCTCTCAAGCTGAGGTAGCAATTTGATTTATTTAATTTATTTAAGCCCATCTAGCACCATTACTTTAAACTTTTGTTTTAATCTTAATAGATGTAGTATTCTTAAAAATGTGACTGAGGATGGCTAATTTAATTTAATAGCCGAAACGCATTATGTTTTTTATAACTAAATGGTGGGAGGCAAATATTTGTTTAATTTATTTACTCAGGTAGCAAGTTTTCTAGATTTTAGAGAAAGCATACTACAGGATATATTATTTTTACTTCGAAATTGTAGAGGGTGGTTAGATTGTACCTCAGAGCCATGGCCAGAAGACAATGTATGGAGAAGTTCCACTAGATTTAAGTGAAAGTCACAATAGATGTAATAATATTATAAGGTTAACTATTACCAGTTACATTAGCCAGGTCGTATTTTAAAAAGGTTTGTTTTAGATGACGTAGAAAAGTCACTCCTGTATGATCTATGGTTATGTCAAGCTTATATTTTCGCGGATGTTAGATATTTCAGAGATATTGTTTTTGAAAAGTTTTGTATTGCTCAATATTTCGTAAACACGCTGTCTCTACGTCATATACATTTTTAACGTTAATATTACTATTTGCAAGCTTGCTCAAAGGTAGTAGGCATTCCAAGTTGGTACCCATTACTGGTATAGACAATATGCGTAAATATAATATCGAGCCTTGCTATTAGTAGTTGTATGTGTCGTAATTAGTTACACCACCTCTGTTTTTTCTACCTACTGGCTACTCCAAACAAATATTAAAACGTCTTCTACTTCCAATTGTGTTATTAACGGTAGCTAACAGAGTTAGTTTTTTGTGAAAGCTAATTCTGGCAAAGATAAGCAGATATCTAGATACTGGTACTCGCGACGGCTGGCACCAGATAATGCAGAAAATTGAGTCCTGTAGAACAAATGTAAAGAATATTCAATGCAATAATTTTATGTGGAGAAATAGAAAGCAACCCAAGTAACAACACCAAATAGCATTGCACGTGGTAAAAGCAATAACTATATTTACATTGTACATATGTACAAATAGTGATAAAATGGAAAGTGGTAGCTATATTTACAGGTGGGACTCGATTACACCCTACGTTCAGCTCTACCTGGCTACACTAACAGGCTTTAAGCAGCATTCAAGACGTGCACAATTAGTCTTATGCACAATATCTACTTAATTGTGTTACGTAGTCTGGTTTATATAGAGTGTAATACAACTGTGCTGTTTTAGAAAAGATAGTTTCGTTTTAATTCTTCAACAGCAAAAGTAAATTAAGTAAATTGTTTAAAAATGCAATCTTCCAAGTTTTTCTACTTTAGCTGATATAGAATACTGTTAGTGCTTGTTGTTCAAGTTCCACGTTTCTAGCCTTTTAAAAGTTTTCCAAAAATGTTCTACGTCAATGCGAGCAAAGTACCAGTGCAGTAGTTACCCTGTAGTTTTGGCATATTTGTTTAGATTACAGTTAGACAGTTTCTTGTTTGTTATTTAGATAATTAGCTTCAGATTTTCAATATCAAATCTACATATAACTGTCGCGTTGGAATGATGTCCAAAAAGATGTGATTGGTGAAAATAGTGTGGCAGAAGCAATGAAATAGTACTTATTACTTACTTCTTCTAGCGATACATTTCTGAGCGGAAGCTACCCTCGTTGATCACTTTCATCCATTTTTCCTTAAGCTACGGTTTCTTAGGACAGTGCGCGATGCACAGCACAAACGCTGCGCTCGACGTACAGTGCGCTTTAACCCCGAGGTGGTTCCTCAACGTCAGTCCGTACTGTTCTGTCGATGAGTTGAATTACACAGAATGAGTGATCTGTGTGAATTTCATACCTTTATAAAGGCGTTTTTATTAATCGAAAAGGAGGAAGAAGAAGATATGCTTTTACTGGCTTGCAAAAAGCCAAATAAAAGAGTTGATGAAATGTTTTCTTCTCGAAAAACAGAAAGGGCCTATTATTTGACCGTGGAAAGAAGACAATTTGATAATAAACAAAAGTTTCGGTAGTGTTTTAGACTTTTCACGGACCTCTTTGAGACTGCTTGCATTATGTAAGAGAGGACATTACCAAAAACCTTACAACAGGATAGAAGTCCGATTACTCCCGAAAAAAGATTGAGCATTACTTTGAGGTAAATTTTATTTTTTACATTAATAAATAACACATACATTTATTAGAAAAGTATATATATACTTTAAAAATAATAAATAACATTTAAAAATACATTTTCTTTACAAAAACTCTCCACGATTGAGGTGAATACGTATTATATGAAGTGACCCTGGAGCAGCCAGAGGATTGTGCACTTGCAGTTTGTATTTCATCAACCGGAAAAATATTTGGCGATGTATATGCTTGATATGGATCTACCAATGGTAAATTAACAGAAGTATGTCCTTCTAACCACGACGCGGGCGTTGTGGCATTTGATTTTGAAACGTGTTCGACCTCATACCGAGATACAATGGTCATGATTTCGGCCTTTACCTTTGCTTTCAGTAGTGAAGAAAACGTTGACGGTGGCAGCAAGACTTTTAAAAAACATATCTATCGCTGGATCACCGATTTCTTGTTTGGATCATTGTTTGATTGGGAGCAACTCTCGAAGAAGAGCAGTTCTCTCAGCCCGCCCTCTTTTTATTTCATTGATTAGCGATAAATGTCGAAATGAATAGCGAGGTCTTTTTGTAGTCCGTTTTGTGGTTTGTGGTGTCACTACGTGGAATTTGCTGCTCATCCTGGGTATCTAGACCTTCCTGAGTATTTTGAGTATTTGGAGTTTGCAATTCCTCTGGCTGTTGCATTGTTTCCCAGTTGTCGGCTCCCTCAGTCTCCTCCGTGTTCACATCTGCAATTACTTCCTCCGTTTCAGGTTTACGAGGTTCTTCTCTTCTGTTGCTGCTACTGATTGTTCTAAAACAACATATTAAGTTTGACACTTTAAAAGCAAATAAAACAGCAGTATTTATTTACTTTCTATCTACAAGTGCAGTATTGTCCAGAAAATGCAGGTGTTTAAATTTCTTCGAAAAAATATCTTCCTGGTCATCTTTCTCTGAACCCGTCCCTGTTCCTTTCAAATAATCCCTCTTTTTTCTTTGGTAGTAATCGCGAATACTCTTCCATCTGCCTTTGCATTCAATGTCTGCAATTGAAAACAACTTATTACATCTTGTATTACAGATACATGACTTCTGGCGAGTCATTTAGATCACTGGCATTTCAATACCGCATTCACCATAGCTGGATTAGCGTTTGCGTTAGAGAAGTACTACAAAGTATTCGAAATCGTATGCTTCATATCTACATACCGAATCCCAGCGATAAACAAATGAAAGCAAATGTGCAAGATTACTATGATATGTGGAACTACCCACACTGCTGTGCATCAATCGACGGCAAGCATGTCAGAATTCGTTGCCCAGACAATGCGGAATCGCTTTTTTCAACTACAAGAACTTTCATTCTATAGTACTGAGATTCAAAAATTTCGCATCCCGACGAAAATTCAAACCGTACCCCTGAATTGCCAAATCTGATAGAAGACCATCATTTGAAGCTTTCACAGTCGGGGATACATTTAAAGAATATTTTAATACTGCACATGGATCTGTAGCATGGCAAGAGACCGTTGTGTTGCGAGTAGCTTAATATTTTCTATTTTTATTTGATTACTTTGCTTTTAATGTAATTATATAACGTAATAAAATATTAGTGTAATTATATAATGTAACCAAATAAAAATACTTGCCTGTTTTTTCGATTCTTTCGGAAATCACCTTCCATACATTGTTTTTCACAATAGCGTCCTTGTAACTTCGACTTTTCGCTTGATAAAGCGGCGGATGCTGCCTCGCTAGATCAATTAGTCGTTCATCTTCCTCCGGAAAAAATTTTGGATTCATAATTAATGATAATAATTGAAATTTGCTTACAACACTAAACACTGTGAGTTCAGCTAGCGACGTTTATTGCAAAATTATCGTATAGTGAACAACGTTATTGGGATGACAGAGTGAATTACATCGTCAGAAACAAGACAAAACAAGAAAAGTGACCTAATTGTGCGATCAGTGCGTAATAACTTTAGATAGGCTGCCGAAATGGGAAAGGGTAAAGATAGGAAAATGTGTGAGTTTGCTTTGGTATCTAATGAAATTTTTGGCGAGGCAGCAACACTAACCAAAAACTCTGTTCCCACCACTTGTCCCCTTAGCAACTTTTGAGAACAACCTCAATTTCTCTTTCACCATAGTGTCATTGTGCCCTATTTACACTAAAATACTAAATTTTACTTGTATTTCCTCACTTCGCATTCCATTTTACTTCTTAATCCTGTCTCCAGCATTTCCTCTTTATATTAGTAGGTAGGCTTTACAATTAATTTTCCTTAGATTCGGAAGCCATTCTCTTTTTTCTTTTCCTAGTATGCACAGAGCATTCGATTTCCAATATCAAACCATCTGAACCTATTTCTATATTGATTAAAAACACTACGTCCTATTAATATGCATTTTTCTCTTAAATCCATATATCACCCTTACAATAGTTTAACATACTGTTTCCCTAATTGGTCCTTTTCCAATCCATCTTTCAAATTTCCTCTATAATTTCTTCTACTACATTTCTGACTACCGTCCTTAAAAATGAAATTGCTTCGTTTGTACTTCTTCCTTAATCACTTTCTTAGCCAACTCTTCTGTTCTTTCATTACCAATTCGTCCTAGATATGGGGTAATCCAATTAACTATTATCTCGGTTCCCTGCATTTGTATCTTTCTTATCTCCTCAAACGAGTTACATCTGTTTTACTTCAGTTGTGCTCCTTATGGGTTCATCATAATGTGTTATCGTCAGAAATAAGTACATGTGGTTCTAGTCAAAAACCGGCGGCTCCCACCTTTAAAAAAATCGCCAGATCTGGATATCTATCGCTAGCTCTAGCAAAGCTGATTGTGACTGTCCGTCACTGCTTTTTTGTATTTTAAAAGTTGAGCGCCGTCTGTTGGTTCATGGATTTTGTCAATAAAAGGTGACAAACATAAATATTGCATTGCGCATCACTGCTGTCACTTCAATGGATACTAAAAGGCAGTAAATTTTACATTGGTTTCTGAGATATTCGAAAATGTTTTAACACTGATGTTAATTTGTCCAGATCAAGAGATTTAGGGACCTTAACTGCAGATCATATACGTTGTCTGAGTTTGATACTGTTTTAAGTAACAACAATGTAAGATCCTTTTAGTTTAACCTACATTTATCTAACATGTTTCAGACTGTAGCTCTTTGGTGCAGTCATTGAGTTCATTCTTCTTAATAAAACGTTTATTCAAGATCTATTAATTTTGCGTAATTGATATTGAAATCCGATTTTGTGCATTTGATTAATTCCTTCATTAAAATAATACATTACGATATTATTTATGCAAGACGGTGTGCAACTATTTCTCCCGGCCTTAGTCGACGTTTGATCTGAACAGGTCTCGGAGAAAAGGCCATCCAGAACATTAAACGCAATTTCTACTAATGGGCCCCTATTGTATTCATTGAACAATGATAGTAAAAACAAAATGAGGAATATTGGATGTCACAAAAGTTGCAAGATACAAAAAAAATCATAGCGGGAAAAAATGTGCTCAAGAACTAAAAGATCTATTGAAGATTGAAGGCCAAGGATTTAGGAATACAATATTATCATTTCCTTCAAAAACCACTCACTATCATATTTCTAGAAACATTTTGTTTCAGTTACGTTACATCTTCAGTTTCATTAAATATCCTCAAATGATTCTACTTGAGGTTTCAATCAATCTAGAATATAACTAGATACATAGTGTAACTTTGGAATCATTCATTCTGGTAGATTCCATACCACCGACAACTTCTATCCAAAAACACACTGTATACCTTAATCTGTTTCGGAATCATGTACTATCTTGAAGTTACAAGTTAAGAAGCTGTGGTATACATATCTGTTGTTACATTTGGATACTTTTAGATTTCCGGTATTTTCCTCCATGGCATCCATAGTACTCTCTGCCCTTCTGTAGTGAATTTCTAAAGTAGTTTCTACCTACTCTTTTTTATTTCATAGTTGTAGCACTAGGAAAAATGAGACCCACCAACATTAGTTTTCCTTTTGAGATTCTATCCTAATACTATCAAAATAATTCTAAACTGATTCTTGACAATTTTGTCAAGTTTGTAAACACCTCGCCTATATTGAATAGTTTGTCTTGTGGTTTATATAAATTTAAAGTTGGTTAGAAATTTTTATTTAAATATTTGGTTACTGTTAGTGGTATTTCTCTTTATTTAAAATTTAAATGCAGCTGTTTCAGAATTTTTAATGACTACTTATAAAATTTTTATTATTTTCATTACAACAACAAGAAATAAAATTTAATAGAATAGACGTAGGTGAAACGAACAATTATTAGCAATTTTTTAAAAACCTTTACATAGTTTTGGGAAAAAATAAATTAAAAAAAGAACACCTTATCGAATTACAATTACCATCAATACAGAACAATAGGTTAAATTTTAAGATAAGAAAATTATTGAACTATTAAAGCTAAGAACTAGTACAAACATTAATTTAACTTCTTAATTAAATTATGTTACTAACTTACTACCACAATAATACGTAACAATTGTGTTTAAGATTTTTCAAGAAATGCTAATTGCCATATAATATAATTTCGAAGATTTTAATTCCGTTGAAAGATGTAACACTCGGTAGATTTAAACAAAAATGTTAAAGGCGGAAGAGAATCTGTGGGAATAAAAATTCTTAATTTATATTTAGACAGAATTTCTAAAAGACGTCCCTCTTTTAAACTATCGTATCATCTAAAATCACTTAGTTTCTGTCTCAAGTTTTTTCCTTGTTAGCAGAAGCGATTTTCTCTCTCTTCAAGATGGATATCAAAGACTCTTTTTGGTCCCTTCCTTTGATTAATGTTAGGTTTATATCGAAATAGTGTCAGGTGGCTCTATGCGGTTCCTGAATTTCTTGCAGTAGCATATAATCTGATTTTCCTACTACTGTGTGAAATTTTGTGTACATAATTACAGTTTTTTGCTATTTTATTCGTTAGGAAATATATATGGGGCGGAAGCGATGGTTTACTAATTTTGCCTTCTTATTAATGCGTCTTCTTTTTGAAAACCACAACGTACAGGCGTGAATATTCAGGAATTAATAAGAAAAAAATATCTAATGTCCGGTTTACAGTTTTGCAAACCACAGGGTAGAAAAGGTAGGTATCGGAAAAAAGTATTTAGTGGTTTGATACCATTAGGCTATAATTAGATCAGAAGTAGCTGTAAAATAGAAAAACGGTACTAAATTTAAATAAAATATAAAAAAGTTATTGTGGTCATTCACATGGAGCTTGCGGAAGTTTAAAATAAATATTAGCTAGGTATAAGGTCGCAATCAGAATCGCTGAAAAGGTTATTTTTTATAAATGCTATTAAAATGTGATATTAATTAATTTATTTCCTATTTCTGTAAAATAATCTAGTTGTGAAGCTGGGAAGGTTTACCTAACCTGTTAAGTACTCGAACAGGATAATTTAGCAGTGATGAGTTTTGAAATAAGTACTCAGAAGAGTAAGAATAAACTCGTTCGCAGCTGAAGCTATAATTAAAATTTATTTATACGTATACTTACTTGTTTAATTTTCAACCTTCTAAAATTAAACTGGAAAAATAAATCTTAAAATATAAAGTAATTCGTGATATATTCACATTTAAACCAAGATGATGAGTTACAAATAAGCAATTTTCTTTTAGTGGTAATGAATATGAAAATAGTCAAAGTCAGTAGTCTTTAAATATCGAATACCTTTTGATCGTCAAAGCTACATATGAAAAATGACAGTACAATCAGGATAGCTCTTTAGTAATCAGAAAATCTCAGAAAAAGCATGAATCAAACTACCTGCTGTACATGGTTATGCCTTTTCGTAGTAAATCACAGACTGAGCAAAATGACTGTGTTAAGCTCAGCTTTAGTTCCATGTATACCATTGCAACGGCCCAATAGTTTCTGATTCTCACACCCAGTATCTGCCGTGAACACACAGACACGACAATCTATTTTGTATCATGTTTATTATTATTATTATTAAAGGTCTTACATTATGAATGTTTTGACTTTTAATTATCTAATTTGCTGATAGACATGTTGAGATTTGCAAAACCACTTTCAAAGTTTATTTTCTCTTTTTACAGGACCATAGTTTTCTAGATCTTGCTGTTTCTCTCCTCTATGATAGTATATTCTTCACTTCAAGATCTCTTCAGTGTATAAAAATCATCACTGTTTTATACCCGGAACAGTAATGATTTCTATCCAACCAATCTTAACCTAGGAGGAGCGTCTTCAACTCTGGAATGGAAGACAACAAACAATACTGAATACTGAGCCTTGACTCTTTACTTACAGAATTCACTACGAGAAAAACTACAATTGCAACAACTTTAATTAAACTAGCAAAACATGTATAGTGCTACCACTCAACGCACCATGCTACCCTGTCGATGTCAAATACTATAAACTCATATTATCTTTTCGGACGGCATTCTCTCTGAGTTGCAGAATTAGACGGCAAAACAAGGAATCACGTTTACGAGAAGGACAAAAAGTGATTGATAATGGTGATTAATCTCCAGTGCCATGTTTAAATCTGTTAAATATCCAAAGAAATATAGTGATAGGTATATAATAGGCATATAATATCAGACAGTATGGGGCAAGGAAAGTTTTTAAAAATAGACAATTTAATTATGCCTGTTAATATTTAATAGTCAGAAAGCCTATAGCATAATTGGATCCTTCAGTTGAAGGCTCAAAAACCATACTTTGTAAGCCGCTTTAGCAGCTCGGAAGCTTCTCTTCAGCTAAATGGGAATATTAGCGTAAGCTAAGAGATAATTATCAGATATGTTGCAATTACTGTTCTGGTCTTCATTTGCACCACTTGCACTTGCACAAGGAAAACAACAGAAAATCTCAGTATAAAATGTCCGAAAATTCAAACCCTGGATCACCCGAAAGCAAACTCAATGCGTTGTGATAAGAAAAATGAACCAATTACAGATTTTGCGATTCATAATTTAGAATGCATAGTCTTGTGATATTTTATTATTTGCATGCAATTTGTTCACTTCAATATTTAGAAAAATATTAATTAAAATCACCAAAGCACAGGTATGATCCATCCTTTCCAAGTAGTAAAAGTTGTTTGGCGCAACCATGTCTTAACCTAATAATAGCCTTTTTGAAAATTAAACGCTACAGGGTGCAATTAAATATGCCCTAACTTGCAATCCCAAAGAAAGCAAAACGAATAGCTATATAAATTATTGTCTGCCTCCAGCCATAAGTTAGTGAGAAGTGTGTCTTTCTTTTTGGCATTTCCCGAAAAGAACTTTTCTGAATAAACCTCTTGCAGAAGCCTACAACTGGCATTCGACTCAACTGACCGACCTGCGGTGACTCGTATTGGCTGTCCGTCCTGAAACACACCAGCCGCAGTAGCTGACAAGCAGTCTTAGCCAACAAACAAATCACTTGTAGCAGTTCACGATTAGTTTTCGACTTTGATTAACCAACCTGTAGTGACTTATAATGAGCGCCTGCCTACATCGCTTGTGGTGGCTCAGAATCAAGTAACTGCGGTAATTCAACTACGTCGCCTGCTACAGCCTACAATTAGACTTGAATGCCTACGATTGCTTTTTTATCTCAATTAACCGACCTGCGATAATTTGTAGTGAGCGCCTGCCCTCAATCACGTCATCTGTGATGGTTCACAATCAGTCTTCATTTCAACCAAACGGTCGTCAGACGGCACCCTCCTCAAGCTAAAGCATTAACTCACGATTGGTTTTGGACTTCGATCAAATTACCTGAAGCTGGTATTAGACGTTTAAGTTCTTTAGCAAACTGACTTATTAAACGCCTGCGCAGGAAACTGGACAGTCCGACACATAATCCGACTGGACAAGCCGGAACATGCAATTACATATGTCCGAGATTCTGCCAAGTTACTTGTCAAGACTTTTGCCAACATTTTCTACTCCGGTCAGGTGACTATTGCGTGGTATAGCACTCAAAAGGTATCTGTGTACGTGTTTTACTTCTAGTAAGTCTCTTTATAAAGCTGATGATTTCTCACTATTACTAATATTTCCTAGTGGATGTTGCCTTTTGGTTCCGGTGACAGCATTGGCAATAAACTCTTCTTCACCAGGAAATGGAAGAATTATATTTAGGGGGTTGCAAACATAGCGGCATTGCTAAACGGTAGTCGCATCTCGGTCATGCTTTCACTGTGGTGATGGCAGTGGCGGAAAACGCAAACGCAAAGTTATGGTCGTGAATACACAGCACAACAATACGTGATATTAAAGCGAGGTACGACGTCCTCCGAGGAGATCGCGAACGTGAACTCGTGAGGTGATTCCTTGCTGTAGTGTTGTGGATTCTTTTGGTGTTAAGTGGAGACGCGTGGTCCGGCATTTGTCTTTATAAGGGAAACCAAGGAAAACTTTATTAAAGACAGTCGGCTTGAACATTAATCTCAAGACCTCCCACTAATTATGTAGATCGGTATGTTTGAAAGGAAACATTCTAAGGATGAGATTCAAAGTGTATGAAGTACGTGTTTTCCTTTTGATCAACCGTTATCTACCAAAGCAGGCCAGACTGAGAATCTTCCTACAAATTGTTCTTTCCTTTTCTTGGAGTCGAGTAGTGCCAGAAATGATGAACATATAATCTATGACGGTTTTGTAGGTGTGAAGTAGCGCTCCATCTTAACCTGGCACTGAAGGTCAAGTTAGGTGACGGAAAAATTTTAGCCCCAAAACTCCAGACAAACCTCTTGGTTCTAGTACGGTTACGGTTGCAAAACAAAATGATTTGAGTCTTTTAGGGATTTAAGTTGATTTTTGAAGTTTGGAGCCAGAACTCCAGTTGACCTAGTTTGGTCACTAGAATTCCACATCGTTACGCGTAACTGTGAAACAATATCCATGCACAACTATGAGAGCTGGGTGTTTAAATCTCAAGGTCGGGAATGTCATAGCAATAAAATATGAGCTCGAGATTAGGAAGGCTTGGTTGAATAACGACAAAGCGCATTCACATAGTTTACAGCTCAGACGTCAAATAAATTGTTTGGTTAAATTTCTGCTCTAAAAGTTAGTTTTTGCTAATAGGTTTGCCTTTTTACGAGTTCAGGAACAAATTTGTATGTATTGTCTTAGACAAGGCCCGGTGCACAAATACACCATGTTGGTAAAAAGGTAGAAGATTGTTGATTGCTCGGATGAAAATTTCATCGAGTTCGAGCTTGTATCAGATTTTGTCAAAGGCACTTTTAATGTTCAGAAATATGGCCGCATAGTAGCGTCTGTTGTCCAGGGCTACCGTGACATTCACATGAGTCGATAAATCTGTCTGGGTAGAAAAGATTATGATTCGAGAAATACCTTGAATTTGTCATTTAGTATTCTCTCGAATACTTTCCCGAATACATTAAAAAGAGATGTGTCGGTAGTAAGTGGGGGAATCAGTGCGGTTTGTTCTGGGTTTTGGGTTCATAACCACCATTGTCTCTTTCCAAGATCTGAGAAAGCAAAACAGTTATTGTTGGAATTGGATGCCGCTAGGGGCGGAAAATAATTCATTACGTTTACATTTTTTAAAGATTTTATTTTTCCATAAAAAACTAAAACTTTATTGAAAAACCCAATATCTCAATTTTTGCAAATTCCGAGTCTCTAAATAGATAGAAGAGAAATATCAATCACTTTTTATTACTGTTACTATTGCAACTCGACAGAAATTAATTCCCATTATATATTTTTTCTCAGTTCTACATGTCAACAACTAATGATCAATTACAGCAACACGTGCAGTGAATTTTTCTAATAGTTTTAACCGATATGATTAGCTTCTGAGAAATGCTATTAACGACGTGTAGAAAAGGGTAGCTTTATAACTTAGTATTTGATTTTTAGATGTTTTTCCGCATCTGCACCAGTGTGCTGCAACGCGTGTAGAGCTTTTTCGGTAAGGATGTCGTTGTAGGATGCAGTTTTTGCCCAAAGCTGTTTGCTACTATAGGATCGTAGCGATAATTCCAATAAAAGGTCAGGAGGTTTTTCTGGCGGGACTTATCCTCGTTAACTGTGTGGAAAATATCGGGGCAAAAGTGAGACTTTTTCAAGGCTTGGTGTACTTTCTTTTTGAACGCAATAATTTCAAGATTTCTGAAATATTTTTAGGTTTATTTCAATCGCGAATTGGTAACTGGAATTCTTGCAGAGTGACTCGACGTTTGCACAAAACTAAGAAAGAAAACTGATAGAAGCAGTTTTAGATGTAGTAATGGTCCTAAGATCAGTCATTATGAAGATACTGCAATTTCTAAGCCTGGTCAAGTGATTTTTACGTCAAGGTCGTTAACTTCATTTGCGGTTCGTGTTTTATAATTTTGATCAGTTCCAAGTTCTAATGGAAACAATGGTAAGAGTCAAAACAAAATAGGAAGCTTTACAGCTATCACGTTTTTTTAAAATATGATGACTGAAAACATTATCTGATTTATCAAAGCATAAAAATTTGATTCACCCTGGATTTTATTAGTCGAAAGCCGTATCGATAGATCATTAATTTTTTTGCGTTTGTTTAGTTTTTTATTGGCTGTGGGTTAATTAATCGTTACAACTAACCATAATGTATTTGTAAGCTATATGTCGACACGCTGGAAAAGACGTAAAATATGTCGAAATAGATAAACAATAATCATTTGTATTGACAAATTAACCCACATCTGCAAAAGAAGTGCGTGTATAAAAAAATTAATTATTAATAAATTTGAGGTTTTTTTTGTATGTGATTGCGTCTTTTAATTATACCTTTGTAAACTAGAATTAATATCAAACCCAAATACAAACGGTAGAAGCTGTACACGCTATTATTGTTTCTGTTGTACACTATTTCTTAATTGCTATTGTAGCTTTTCGGATTTGTTTTGAAAATTGGTAATTTATGGGTATTTAGTGATACAGTTCACTTTTATTTCTATTTACATTGCACTGTTCTTTAAAATGTCACCCGGGTTTACACTCCCTTTCACCTCTCCTTTCTGCATCCGGCAGTGTTCTGCTGATATTACTTCATCTTAATATAAATCATCATATCCATATCAGGGAAAATCCGGCATATAAGTGTAATAATTTCCCTTCTAAAAGATTTTAAATTTCTCATTAGATAGATGTATCTCATTACAGAGAATCATCTCAAAATTTAACCAGAACAATCCATATTGCATTTATATTAAAAATATGAACTCCCACATAATCCATATCCCCTTTCAACAATCAACAATTCCGAATCTCATTTTCAAGGTGAATGCAGTATCTTTTTTTCAATTAAACACTTTACAAATAACATTAAGGGACAAAAACAATTTATAAATGACATTTATAAATGGAACCAATTTAAATTCTATAAATAAATTTAAAAGAAGTAAAAAAATGTTTCCCACATTTAATACTAACACAATAATTAGAAATTATATATTTGCGTAAAACAAAAACTGAAGGAACAGCAAATTCACATCTGTGGGTCGGTTTTGAAAACAAAGATTCTTTAGTAGTCGATGTAGGTAGGTCGTAGACGACTGATTGGCATTTGAATTTGGCAAACGTGGTAAATAAGTACCATCTATGGTTTTACCAACAAAATAGGAAATGAAATAAAAACCTTAAACCGACATTTTTGTTGATTTTGTTTAAGATTCAGACGGCGAGCCCGTAGCACGTGGATATGTAATACAAAAACAAGCTGTCTTTCGATTTTTGAAGATGCATTATTCATGTATACGAGAGATTGATGTATTATGTAAGTTATGCTTAGACCGCCTTGCAATTTAATTTTTACTCCTCCTTCGGTACGAGAAGCAATCTTTTATTTTTTAAAGTAGGTATCGGCGATTTCAATTTATTTTTGTTAATAATTATGGTTTGATAGAGAAATTTTCTCGTAAAGATCCAAAAATGGTTGTGGATGCATGCTTTAGCGTACTGCTCGAATTGCGTATCTTCCAATTTAAGTCTAGTCGATGTTTGAACAAAAACGGAAAAAGGAATAAAAACGCCGCCATACTATTTTAGTAATATGCGCCATATATAGCACAATACCGATATATTCATTTTAATTGTGCGTTCTAAGAAAGAAAACAATGCATAGATTGAGCTTGTGGACAGTTTTCGTGTTGTGAGTTTCAATATTGCCGACCGAGTTCGCAAACCAAATTTGGATTAGTAAAGTGCCATTTTTAATAAAAACCATACACGTATTAAATGTGTTTAAAGTTACAACCACCAGTTTGTACATACAATGTAGTTATTACTACACCAGATGTTGAGTTGTTTTTAAACGTACTGAGTCGTTCTACTCTTGTTAATGTGAAGCATGTGTAAAGACAAACAAGTTCTTCTTAAGAAATTTTGAATGGATTTTTGAGTATTTAATAATTCATTTAATGTAATTTAATTATATCTTTAGAAAGTTGTTAAAAAAAGTCCTAATAATAAAATGACTGTGTTATTTGATATAAAAGTGTAAAAAGTGCATTGTCAAAGTTATTATAATGGCGGAGTTTGGCCTCGATTTTCGTTATTTTATGCAAACTATAAAAAGTGCCTTGCGATATCCTCTAGGTGTGCATATTTTGACCGGTAAATAACTAGGAAACAATTTTTATGCTGAATTTACATTAAATTTAATAGGAAATATAAAAAAGGAAAAAGACACTAAAACTGATTCTCATTTGTTATATGGCAAGGTCTGAGAACTGCAAAAAACTAAAACTGTTGCCAAAAAAGATCTAAAATTGGAAAGCATGTCTTCTTAAGAAGTCTTTTATTCGCGTGCGTGCCTACTAGCATGCGTGCATACGTGTTTGCGTTGCTAAGTACGCTAATATATAAAACAGTTAGGTTAGGAATGATTGTAGGAAATTTTTTTATGTTGTAGGATTTAATTAGAAAGAAATGCCAAATTGCGATTAATGTCAAAATAATTATGAGAGTAAATAATCAGATTGTGTGTACTTGAAATTCTTTTATAAA
>VTPC01004472.1:0-19718 GCA_011009095.1 Ignelater luminosus
ATAATTATAAATTACGTTACGTATTTGTCAATCACCCCGAACAAAAAAAAATTTATGGAAGATTCGGTTTTAGCTTATTAAAGAATCGAGAATTTCGTTAATTATAACAGTACCAACTGCTTACTCTAAACCTATACAGTGTGTCCACATTTCGATGCTCACTATTGGGATCTCGGAAACTGTAAGAGATACGAAGTCGGTTACATTAGAAAAGATTTGGCTATTTTGGAGATCAGTTTACTTATGCTTTTGTTTTTTCAAAAAAGTTTACGGCTTACTACCCACACATCAGAGGATATCCTATGGATATCCATTTTATGTCCATATAATATCCGAATGTCCGTCGATGTCTAGAGGATATCCATAAGATGTCCTACAGCGGATATACAGTGGATATCCAGAAAGATCATCTTATGGATATCCATTTGATGTCCATATAATATCCGAATGTCCGTGGATGTCTAGAGGATATCCATAAGATGTCCTACAGCGGATATACAATGGATATCCAGAAAGATCATCCTATGGATATCCATTTTATGTCCATATAATATCCGACTGTCCATGGATGTCTAGAGATGGCGATGTTTTTATTTCGTAAATTTTCGTTTGCTTTCGAGCATCTTAGTATAATGCGCGAGCAACACTTTTTTCATGCGTAATTCCACCAGTTATGATGATGTGCAAAAATTAAGATGCTGTCTGGTGTGGTTATGGTTCATTTCCATTTCGACCTTGTTGATAGGTATATTGGTGATTTAAGTTGCGTATATTTTTATTCTGTTGGTGTTGTGTATTTTTATTTTAAACGATTACGCTACGGACGTATAAATATTTTAGTGAACTATACATACAGTGTTAGAGTGTTTTATAAACTATACATAATTAGTTTACAGTTTACATAGTTTAACAAGACTTTTGAGGCTCTCTACAGCTATAGAGTATTATTTTATTATGTATTTTTATTAGAGTAAATATTTTTGGAAATTATTATGACTTTATATAACATTATAACATCTAGCTACATCTATAAAGTAAATAAAAAGTGTATATTACTAATCCATATATTCTAACCAGAAAAAATAACAGGAAAACTGACACATGATATGATTGAAACTGTCTGATGTAGCAATTAACATCAAAAACATGCAAATAATTATATAGCTTTATGTGTATGGTAAGTTCAAATTGATATACGAGCCCTGAGTTGAAAGAATTGGCTTACAACTCTGAATTTGTATTGAAGGAATTGCAACAGTTTTACTTACAATAACAGATTTTTTGACACAAGAAATGAACAATAGGCTATAGATTAGTTCCTATACCTAATCAAATTTAAATGTTAAAATACAAATAATGTTCTAACACAATTCATAATAAGAGGTAGGCCAGTTCTTTCGATGCAAGGCTCATATATATATCATCATCAGGAATTCTTTGTGGAGGAAATAAATATCCCTGACAAACGAAAAGGACGTTATTGATGACAATTTTTTTTATTTATTTATTAATGAGGATATCATAAATTATGCAATTAGCTTTTGATATCCATCAGATTATAAATTAAGATATCCGTAAGTACAGTATTTGAATATCCATAGTATATCCTGCGTAGATATCTACCGTACATCCTATGTGGATATTCATAGTAAATCCAGTATGGACATCCATAATATATCCGGTGTGGATATCTGTAGTATATCCAGTGTGGATATACTGTGGACGTCCACTTTAGTGAAAAATGGATATCCATAAGACATTCGGTGGATGTAATATGGATATCCTATGGATGTATGAATATCCGGTTAAGGATGTCCATTGGACATCCATCGGATATACTAGTGCTGTGTGGGTAGATATTTGCTAAAAACAAAATTATCTTATTTTTTTAAAGTGAAATATCTCAGGAACAAGCAAAGATAGAAAAGATCAGCCAAGAGGGTGTTTTAGAGAATTTACACTGAAACACAAAAAATTATTTTCGCAATTGTCTCTTGTTTTACTTCGGCGGTGAAACGTAAATCCAAATTTTTTCTAATGGAACGCCTACTTGATTTCCATATTACTGAACTGCACGCCTTAAATGCTTTTCGGTGATACATGGTTTGACATAGCTATTCTTTTGTTTTACCGAGTTATGAAGTGAAAATCATTTTTCATCATAGTGTGCCATTACATCTAACACACAAAGTCGTGGAGTTTTATCAAAGAAATTTATTTGTTATGCAAAAATTGCTAAAACAAAGTAAATACGCTTTTATGGGGCATTAGTTGTTTATTTGATGTTATCAAGTATCTTTATTTTAGCAATTGCTACATAACAAATGTAATTTATCTGACAAAAATCAATGATTTTCATATGTTTAAAGCCATGGCACACTAAGTGGGAAATGCTTTTTATTTAAAAAAATAATATAATTTCGTTTTTAGCAAATATCTAGGTAAACCGTGAACTTTTTTGAAAAAACAAAAGCATAAGTAAACTGGTCTCCAAAATAGCCAAAACTTTTCTAATTTAACCGACTTCGTATTTCTTACAATTTCCAAGATCCCAATAGTGAGCATCGAAATGTGGGCACACTGTATACGGTTGCAATCAACAGTAAAATGTGGAAAAACATATTAAAATATACAGAATGCTACATTTTAGAAAATTTAATTAAATTATATTTCTCGTTTTTTGATAATAAAAAAGATGTTCTAGAAATTAAGAATTAAAGATTGCCATTGTAATTAAATGCAATTTGATTAATTATCTATGCTACGGCTATTCATTTCTGACAGGAAAGTTTTACAAGAAATAATTAAATAGCGACAAAATCTACACTTCCATCCATCATTATAGTAAGATTTCAAATGAAATTTAAACATTGTGATTGCATTCTTAGCTAGTACATAAAATATTGTTCAAATATAAACAGGGCTTCTAATAATAAAACTATACAATCATGTTTACAATAGAAACAACAAATTTCCATAAACAAGACATATTATATTAATATTAAACTTATGTAAGCAAACCACATCTCCTTGCATTACTATTATCTTATTGATATTTAAATGCTACTCCCTGAAGGCACCCATAACATCTTTGTCTCTCAATAACACATAAATATTGATATAGTGATAATTGTCTTTGTTTGTGGCTGAAGATTCAATTCGTAGTTCCCTTGAACCTTATTGTGGCTTTAACTGTTAGGAATTATGATCTTTTCAGCGCTAACTAGAATTTAGTCGAACCCGAAGGTATTCTACCCCTGCAGTAGGAATTTTTAACGTGGAACTCATTGTAATCACACGAGATCCACTACTTGACATTCCTCCTAGAGAATAGCATCCTTCTACAAATTTTCTCGAGTGAGAAATCTCAGGATCTTGAGCGGGAACAAACCCGTGACCTTCAAATTGATAATCGAATCTTAACCATCGAGGCTCCCAAATCTCATTTCATTATCAAACGGTATTTATTATAGGTAAATCGACATAGTGAGAACATGTGCCACTATGCAGTCATGTTTTTTAGTTTTACTAAAGGATCAACCCTCAAAAAACTGGAGGTTTTTAGCAGCTATATTAGGGTCGATGAATGTTTTCGTCTCGGTCGGGATTATTATCGGACTAGTCAGATTTATCGGGCTAGTTCAACTTACTGATCAGCTAGCACACCGGTTCTCAAACTGTGGGGCGCGCCGTAGCTTCACAGCGGCGGGGGGGCGTCAAAAAGTGCACGTTTTTTTCAAATGCGTGTATCTTCGTTACAAATCATGCATTTCTAAACTTTTTTGACCTAAATCAAAGAAAAGTGTTCAAACTTTGTAACTGTGATGTTTGCAAGACCCAGAAAAAATTAATTCGTTCGATGTTGCGTTTTAAAGTTGAAACAATTTTCGACATTTTTGCACCTTTGCGGTCTAGCAACATTTGCGCCCTCTACGTAAGAGTTTTCGACACTTTGAATGACAGCATTCAAAAGCAGAGATATTAACGTTTAGGAAACCATTTGGATCAAGTTGTTCCATGAAAACTGGCGAAAATATTTGGGTTTGAAAAACACTCATTTTTCGCAAACTTTCAAGTGTTCCCCTACTTTTGTTGAGGAGTGTAGATTTATCTGCATTATTTACTCCCGTTCTTTGTTTTACAGTATAGTACTGAGCTCCGGGTATAGTTTTGTAATCGAGTTTGACGTATGTACGTTTCATCGTCCCTGATGTTTGAAATGAACTACATTTTGGTTGTTTTTGTTTTCTATAAGTCTTAAAACTATTTCTTTGTTTAGAGCGTTGAACCATGCTGATTGAAGTTTCACATTTTTTTTGCACAATCACGAACAGACAGTTCCTTATTAACCGTAAATTTTTTACAAATCTTCTTATCCAAATCTGGCCTTGATGCAGCCGGTTTCTTTCCGTATCCAAATCATTAAAAGTGAAATGGTTTCCTAACCTATTAATTGCATTTTGGACTGCAGGGACACTAACACCTTCTTTCGCTAGCTTTCTCATTGTCATACCGTTTTCATTGCAATATCTTAACAAAATTAAGCTTCACTTCTCCGCTGATAAACCTTTCATTTTAAATTCACTAACAAAGACTTAAATTTAACTATCAAACTTTACTGTTAATACAGCATGTAACAAATGTCAATTTGACAATTTATTGAAAAAGTCACAGTCTACCATTTATGACGGTGTGAAGTGGTACCCCTAATTAACAATACAATCCTTACAAGAATTTAATGACAGATATTTAAGACATGATGAGCATGCAATGCTAATTGGCTAATCTCTGATATTTGATACACGCTGTATATCACGGCACCCGTTCAAACTACAAAATAAAGAATAAATAGTGATACCTATACATTTAACCATGCACATATAACTGTAAGTAAATTTAATTTTGGCAAAAAAATCCTGACGTTTTGAACTAATGTTACATCAAATTGAAAAATGTTTACTTCAATTATTGTTTTTAATTTTCCATATTTTCAGAGATATGGCAGTCAATCGTGGCATTTATCAAATTTCACCCTGAATTGTTTAAAAGTTTAAACACTATTTGTCATCTACATCAAATATCCTATCTCAATACAATTATTATAATTTATTATCGTGTGAATCACAATCTCTACATGTTATTTTTTTATTCTACGAATTAACTGCAGGATTTTACGGCAGTGTTGTTTTAAGGGGATTCCTAAATATATTCTCGTCTTATTAATTATTACTTAATAATTATTATCATCATTACTATATCCTTTAGCACTGCCGCCACTGCCACGTTGACTTGGTTTACCTACATTCGCTACATTCCGGAGCGTAAAATTTGGTGAACAGAGTGGATCGTACGTCAATTGATTCAAGATGGCGGAGAAGAAGAAAGGAAAACGTCGCAAAGAGGTAAGTTTTGACAGTTTTTAAGTGCACATGCAAATAAACTTTTAATGCACTATAAAGCACACAGAAATAGATGCTAGGATATATTTATAAAAGAAAAATTATTTGTGTGTTTACCTGTTTTAAAGCCCAAAACAAGAAAACCATTTGACAGAGCGTGACGTATTTTATAGCTGTAATTTTACATTTTAGCGATTTTTTGGAAGCGATGTCAGTAGTTATTAGAATATTTTATTCAATGCAATAAAAATATGATTATGTGCGCTCAGTAGATTTGAAGTATCGTAATAATTTACCCTTGCTTTAAGTTGCTTTCCGAATTTAATATTTACGCAATTATCAATGACTGACGTTATATTTGACAGTGTAACTTAACAACAGTTATCCACATTTTACCTTATTTTGTTCAATATTAGTCCATCGTTTTATAATAATGACACAGCTCACTTGCTATTTAAATTTAAACCAATCCAAACTAGCATTTTGCACAAAGTACGGAAATAAGCACTTGTTTTGTTTTGATTGTCAGTGCACTCTATGATTAAAATACTTCAACTAGAATTACCTTGCATTTTTAAACGAAATTATATTTATTTAAATAATCATTTTAGAATTATCATCAAAAATAATATTAGGTTATTGTGATATAATAAATGTTCAATTTTGCAGGAGTATATCGCACCTGGAGAAGAAAAATCAATTAAACCATCCAAAGATGAATACGCTGTTGCTAAGTGGATGCGAAAACATGTACCAATTAAAAAAACAAAGTTCCTCAATCATAATGTTCAGTATTTTACTGGTGAGTTTGCTTATTTCCAAAAATTATACTGCCAAGTTTGATATTGTAAAGCTCTTACTATTAATGTATGGAAGTATTGACCCCCTTGTTAACTTTATTAGATGTATGAAAAGGCACGTTAATTTGATTAACTGTGGGGTTAAAATTTAATGAAGCAATTAATTAAAAATTAAAAGGATAATACAAAATAGAAGGGCAATCTAGTGGTTCATTAATAATTTGGTTATCATAGAATTACAATTTGCTTTGTAGAATAGTTCTAGGATGCCCTTGAACTTAGCGTTGAACGGGAAGGCTTAAAGGCATTTAGTGTGAAGGCAGCATTTGTATCTATATTTCAAATTGTAAGCTATCAAGGTAAATTGCGATTAATTTTTGTTGGATCAACACTACTGCTAAAACACTTTGCAAGACATGATTTTTGTCTTTATTATTCACATCTTATGTTGACAATAATTGCATGTTGTTATTTCAAAATGACAATCTATTTTGCATTATTTATTTATTTACACAGTGTAGCCCTTTTAATTGGAATAATAGAAATAAAATCAGTGATAAGAGTTTTTTGGAAAATTGCCTGGGCATGTATAGCGATTTAAATAGTAGGTAACATAAAATTTGTCATAAGTTACTTAGCAAAGAAACTGAAAAAAGAGTTGAAGACATTTGTATATAAATTATTTAGGTACTACTTCAAAGTTCATGGGGTTACTCAGGAACAGATCTAGACTTTATTTCCTACTCGCAACGATTAAGTTGTAAGATACACTGTACCTATTACTTAAATAGTTACTAAGTTCTGTCACAACTTTACCAATGGTATTACAAGAAAACAGAAAGGAAGAGTACAATGTTTTATTAATTAGAGAAACAATTAAAGTGCTCTCAATTACAAGTTAAAACATTATTTAAAATGATTGTCTTATTTTGTATTTCTTAATCTGCGAGACCAATTGTCGATCATGGCATGTACCATTTTAATGTCTGTTTCTGCCATTACCTTCTTAATGAATGATTTCACTGAGTCAGAATTTCTATGGCATTTAGTGTAGGTTTTCTCTAAAACATCACATTTTTGGATTAAAAGATGACCAATCTTCATGCCTGATAAAGTCAATGTCATTGGACTAGGACTATCTTTTAATTAACTTTGAGATTGGCTTTTTTGACTCTTTTTCTCAGAAATGAACTTCAGTAGGTGCAAAGTAAGACAGCCCTAGTCAAATTATTACTAAAGATAGATGGTGAGGTCTTTGAACACAGAGAATAACATCATCAGCTTTTCATTAATATAAGCATATGCCCATCATTTTGTTGATTCAATTGTTCTTCAACAGTGAAGATCTCATTTGAAAATAGGATATAGTGGTGGTTTGTGATACCTTTTAATAGTTTGTGATAAACAAACCTTGATATGTCTGCAGGAACAATTTAGCACGGTATCTTTTCTTTGACAACTCAAAATAAATCGTACAACAACAAACAGTTTTTTGGTTTTATCAGTGGCTTGTTTCATGTTTGAAATCTCTTTTCAAACTTTTGTGACAGAACTTTATGACCGACTAAGTAGTAGCTGTATGTTATAATAAAATTCCGTTATAATTCTACTAAGCATTAAATGAGGTAAACTTCCAAACATCTAGAACTTTTGAAATATTTTACAGCGAGCAAAGCAGTGGATGCACTTTTGGAATCAGATTGGTCCAAGAGTGACGAGCCATTTTTCAAAACGAGAGAAGCCATAGTCGATTATCTTCATGGAATGTTGGTGCATAAATTTTTTCATCGAGCACGAAAAGTACCTGTTTCTGAACATGAATTAAAACCTAAGAAGAAGGAGAAGAAATCTACAGAATCTGCCGGTGATAAGAAAACAGATGGTAATGAAAAAGAAATAGAAAAACAAAGGAAAGAAAAAGGAACTGATGCTGAAAGTAGCGTTGCTGAAGTTAAAAAGGAAGAGGCATCATTGGTATGCTTATAAAAGAATTTATTAAGTTTGTAGATCTAATTAAAGAATTTTAGAGTGACAAAGAAAAACGCAAACGTAAGATAAGGTTAGATATGCATAATGATCAACGATTTGTTGATGGGTTAGATGCTTATGTGTGGATATATGATCCCATACCATTTTATTATTGGATTTTTGGAGCTTTAGTTGTGTTAGCAGCAATAGGAGTTTGCTTATTCCCTCTGTGGCCACCACAAGTGAGGTAATATGAATCTATTTTACCTATGTTTAATAATTTTCTTCACAAACTATTTTTACTATTTTAGGTTAGGTGTGTATTATCTTAGTGTGGCTGCAGCTGTATTCTTGGTCTTCATAATATTACTAGCTATTTTCCGTCTTATTGTCTTCTGCTTGGTATGGCTTGTTACATTTGGTAAACATCATATATGGATTTTGCCAAATCTTACTGAAGATGTTGGATTCTTTGCTTCATTTTGGCCTCTGTATGCAGTAAGTATCATTACATTATACAGTAAATAGTTTAACTATCTAATATTTGTACTACTAGTATGAATACAAAGGAGACAACCCTGAAGATACACCTGAAAAGAAAAAGAAAAAAGATAAAGACTCGGATGCAGAAGAAGATAATGAGAAAAAAGTAGAAAGTGAAGAAATACATGTTTCTCCAGTGTCCTCTGACACTAAAGAGACAAAAGATACTTCTTCAACTCGAAATGTGTCAGAGGACGATAGGTAAATTATTTTTAAAAAATTGTTAAAAGCTTTTGTAAATTCGATCTCTTTTCTTTTAGACAAAATGAGGGTACAGCAAATTTAGAAAATGGTAGTCAAATAGATGAAGCAGTAGGCGCATCAGAGAGTGAGAGTGAATCTAGCCAGAGGTCTAGTACCGGGAAAGATTTTGAAATAGTCGATCAAGTAGATCTGGAATCTTAACATTTCTTCTCTGTTTAGTTGTATGGATTACAGTCACACATTCTAATTTTTGTATTTCTTTTTACTTCTATAGTCACTTGGATTAATTTTTATATAAAGTTTTAACTTATATATACATATATGGAGTAATTCCTAAATCAATATTTATTTGGGTGAAAAATATTTTACTCATAGATTTATCTCTATTACAAAGATGTATGCATAGTTTTGATTATTAAACAATGTGAATATCTGGTTATGATATTGCTTTGTAGAAAAGTAAAATGGAAACACTAAAATTGTAAGAGGTAAGTAGGGAATTAATTATTGTATAATATGCTTGTTAAAGAAATGAACAATAAATATATGTAAAATCACCATCAAAGATACATGTTTCCAGAGATTAATTAAAGACCTGTAAAAAATTCACAATGTTCTCTATAAATACGTGATGTAATGGAAGTTCAATGAAAGGATAATAAATAGAAATTATTGTTTTTTGTTATACTGAAAGAAGCAATATTAGTTATACCAGTCTACCTGTAATATTAAGTAAATAAATCATGAGATTTATATGAAGTGGTTTAAGCCAATTTATGAAATTCATCATGTGTAAGCAGATATAATACAGAGCGATCAAAAACCCTATTGTGGTTGTCTTTGGAATAAAAGCCATAGGACATAAATTAAAATTGACGTGTGCTTGTTAACTGTTAAGGTCCTTTCAAATATCTTTTTTAGTTTGTTTACCTAGTAGTACAAGTTCTCATACAAACCAAATTGACTATTTTTAAATATATCCAGAATTATAACAAAATTTTCTTATGGTAAATTCATATATGAATGTACGTTACAACATCAGCACTAGACTTCAAAGTATCCTCCCTTGGTAACCACACAAGCTTTTAGTCTTGGTCTCCAGGCTTCGATCACAGTATACACCTTTTCTTGTGAAGAACCATCCCATTTTTTCAGTAATTACTGTTGTAGACTTTCCAAACTTGTGTGAGGCTTTAAGCAGACATCTAATTCCAATTTGCTCCACAAGTCATAATCCAGTGGATTTAGGTCTGAAGAGGCTAAAGGCCAATCTTTGCAATAAAATCAGAGATTTTCTCTTTTAGCCAGTTTTGGACCATTTTGGTTCCATGCAAAGGAGCAGACAATCCTTTTGAAATGTCCAGCTCTGGCCATTAAACATGATGTGTTTATGGGAGACTAAAATGTCGTCACTATAATTTTTTACTTTGCTTTTGACTCCTTGAGGCATGAGTTTTGTTTTACCAGTCCAGCTTGTAACCATCCAAACTACCACAGAAGTTGGGTGATGAGTTCTTTTTGATTTTTTGAATGCTTCTAGTTGTAAAAATCTCAGTGAAGAGAATTCTTTTCCAACTCTTTTTATAAAAATTTTGTTGCCAAACATTTCTGTGTAAACTCCGTTTGCCACGACAGAAAATCTTTAAGAAATTAATTTCTACAAAATTTTTTAGAAAATTTAGCTCTAAAAGCACACACATAGACATATCGTTGATGTGTAACACCAATGTAACACTAGTGTGTCTTGATATTGTTTTATTAAATGTCATTTTTTAATGGGTAGAGTGTGGACACATTTGTCGAAGAAAAGAGACAAAAATATACGTTAGCTCTCTGAGTGTAAAGGATAGAATAAGAATTTACTATTAAAATTTTTCTTCTTTCCTTTACACCCACAGTGTGAGCAAAGAGCTAACGTATATCTTTGTCTCTTTTGTTTCACAAGTGTGTCCACACTCTCCCATTAGAAAAATAACATTTAATAAAACACTATCAAGGTACACATGTAACACTACCTTGTTTTAAAAACAGCCTACTTCAAAATAGCATATGAGAACCTGTGGTATTACTAACGTAGGTATATTGCCTTTTTGGTTAAAAGTTCTGCATAATCTAAAAAAATAATGTCAAGAACTAAGAATTTATTAATTATTACAAGCACATTTTTGTAATGGTCAATTTGAAGATGGTAAGTGTTTGAGTATTCTCAAAAAGTAACCAGAAAGTTTGACAGCTAACACTTTCGTTTATTAAATTTGCTTGTAGCATCAACATACGTTTTTCATTTCAAGAATTACTGCGACACAGTTTCTTTTATTGTTCTGTATTAACAGCAGATAATGAATAAAACAGTGAACAAATGGAATTATTATTTTAAACACCGTAATTACACTCGATACAAGAATAGTTAAGGGGGGAACTATCCAGTCATTTTTATTATAATTCTCGAAACAAAACTGACGTTCACTGATAAAACATTTTGTTGGGTGTTTGTTATAATAAAATATAAAAGAGGAATGTCTGTGACTAAATGAGACTTCTCTAAAAGTAACCTAAATTTGTACAAAACAATTTAGTTTCATTAGTTACTGATGTTCCTTTAAATTTTTTCTTTCACATATTTCAAACATGTAATTAAAAATCTTCAATCAGTAATCATCAGTTTTATTTAGAAAATTACAGTATAAATGCTGGTATAGTTCCACATTCATATAAAAAAAGAATGAAGGCACTTTGTGATAAATGTATAACTATAATAATCATTCTAATTGCTTCCATGACAATTTTGACTGATTGTGTTTTGTAAACACCTTAACATGTTAATACTTGAGACTGTGTTCAAGCTTTACTAAATCTTACTAGCACTACTATCCTATTATAAACAGTAGCAGGGCTCTTAAAGCTGCCTAGAATCTTAAAATTGCCTGTATTTGTATAAAATCATCTTATAATAGATCGGTGCCGCAAGTTTCATTTGATTACCCACATAGCAGACACACGTTATATTGACGTTGACGGTAAGTAATTTTGGTTGTCGACGTCGTAAGCCCAAAAACTGGCGTTTTAAACACGTAAGTGTTGGGACGAAATAAAAACGTAATATATGATGAAACTACTTAGAAACTTAAATATTTAAAGATAATTATATATAAACTTGGAAAATTAAAAAATGATAACATATTGAAGATATTTTTAAAAACAAGAATTAGATAAGGCCCAAACAATGCTGATGTAGCTGTTCAACAAGAGCTTTTTAGTTATTTTTTCAATTTTATTAAATTTAACTGTCCACTATGAAGGATTTTTCATAAAAAGATAATTATGCAGGTAGGATAAACTGTTCTTTAAATAAGATTTGTTTCGTTGGTTTGGCAGAATAAGAAAACACAAGCAGGTTGGGGTTAATATATTTATTTATTAACGAATATAATAGTGAATCCTTTGGAATATATAGCTTAATACGTTGCGTTATGCTGCTTGTACGGTGTCTTTAACTAAACTGAACTTGACCTGAATGGTCACACATGTTAAAACTTAAAACTAAACCCAAAACTGACCCTTAAATGCCATTGTTCTATTTTGGTCCTTCCGAGAACTACTAACTAACATATGCTTTAACACTTCTCGTGGTTTTTGTGAGTCTTATATTCTCCTAATTCCGAGAATTCTTTACATAAACGCACCAATACCTGGTCATTTAAAAAATATTTAAAGTTCAAACTCATTTAAATTTAAAACTAAATATTTAATAATGAATTTTTTTGTATAGTTATGTATGCATAAATGATATACATATTCAATCATTAAGAGTCATTAAATGTTTAATTTTATATTTAAAAAAAACCATTTAACAAAATCGGCACTTTGGCAGCCGTCTTGACACAATCGTGTTCTGGGAATAATTAAAGATTAATAATTGACGTGTAATTTTTATTTTCTGAAATTAATGTAACATAATACTTAGAACTAGGTACGCTAGATAACAGAACTAAAAATCGCAATTATTTCAGCTGCCATAATTTATTTATAAAAAAATAATTTATTAGGTAGCAGGTTACTAGAATTTAATTAAAAATAATGGCTTACATTGATCCTAAATTTTACAATTTCATTTAATTATTTTACATTTTATTGCAATTTATGTACAAATTACATAAATGGTTCGATATGGCCACCCTGTTTCTCTAAACATAACCGAACTCTATTTTTGATACTATTGAAAACTGAAACTAAGGTTTCTGGGGATGCAAACTTGTTTCTCCATAATTGTGGGGATTTTCTGTGGCCCAGTTTCTGTAATTTTGGCTGTTCACATAGCCCGACAAATGAAACCATGCTTCATCTGACATAAATGTAATATCTAATATGTCATCGTTGTTCAAGTGTTGCATAAACCACTGACAATATTGAACTCGTAATTGATGATCATGCGGAAACAGTTCTTGTATTACAGACACTTTATAGGGATGCATTCGTAGCGTCTTTTTTAATGCAACTTGGCAACTTCCATATGAAAGTCCTGCGGAAAAAGTGGTTGGTTAGATTATGTTTTAAAATAGTTTAAATTGTTTAATGAATGTAAATAATTCAGAAATAAATAGCAGTGCCAGTTTTTTATTTAAGTTTGCTAATAAAACAATTGAATTACTACAAGTGATAAATTCAAAATAATTAATAATTTAAAACACGAATAAAGCAAAACGTATTATTTGTTTAATGCAAATAGATTCCTACCTGTTTCAGTGGCTAAGCGTTTAATGGATTTATGGGGACTACGATTCATTCGCATCTGCATGTCCTCGAGAACTTCCATCAGTTAGGGCCAGTTGCACCGACCTCGGTTAAATGCATCGTGGCTAACTTTAGTTAGACAACCCACCGTTAAGGAAAGTTTTGTTGCACCGACCGAAGTTTGTGTTAACCCAGGTCTAAGAAACCCAGATTATTAACTAAGGTTGAAAGTGAAGGCGGGGAAGTTTGACGTATACATTACAGTAAAACACCTATTACATTGTTTACATATTGTGAATATTGAAAATATTACTGTAAATAGATAATAATTTAATAAAACTTCAATAAAGCTAGTTTCATTTTTATAAAATTTTAAGATTTTATAAAATCTTTTGCATTATACATATATTTACTACATTGTTGTTTAATGTTTCATCGTTTTTAGATATGTTAAAATATTATCTGATTTATCTGAATCATCATCATCAGAAGATAAAATGCTGCAGCTTGTACAAATGCTGCCCGACCTAAAATATACCGTACAAGAACCAAACCTTTTGTGGTTTATGGCAATGCTAACGGCATCTGTCTTTTTTGATTCAGTGATTGCAAAATATTTTTCTAACACAAGTTGCATCGAATGCTCTTTATCGACTTGTGTAAAGTTAGCTGATCTTTCGCGTTTTTCAGAGCACATGCCTTCTGCCATGATTACTGAACTAAACAGAAAATAAACTAACCTTGAGACCGGAAGAGGTACCTGCGAAACACGTTTTGCTATAACCAATAGTATCGCGCAACGTCATAAACAGATGTAGAACTGCAATGACGTCACTGTTTAAACACCTTTGATCGCGAGTTAACTAACTAAAACTAAAAAAGTGTTGATGCAACAGGAAAACTTTAATCTCGGTTAAGGAATATTAACCCTAATTAACTAACCAAAGTTAGTCCATTTAACCAATGTATTTAACTTTTGTCGGTGCAACCGGCCCTTAATACGGTTGGTCTACCAGATGATTTGCCTTTGCAGATGCAAAGTTTTCTTCAAACCGCTTAAGTATATCATGCCTACGACGTACAAATGCATCGTAGTGGACTTGCACTTCAGGAAAAGCTTGTTCACATTGTTGGATACAAGATTGTAATGAATAAGTCCATGAACCATCTGCATTCTGTGTTCCACTTCGATAGCGAGCTATTAAAATAAATTTATCTTGTTCGCTTGTAAAAGGCATTGCAAAAACGTAACCTTCCAAACTGAAATAATTATGCAGTTTTAAAATTTATTATCACACTTTGAAGGCGTTAAATCTAACTTACTTCGATTAACTCACAAAAAACAGGTTTAGTCTTGAAAAAGACTGATTTTTAAATAGAATAAAATAAACTGTAGAAAACGCAAAACAGAGACCAAGAAACCACGGAACGTACGCACGCCGATGTAATTTTAGGTTAGAAATATACTCGTGAGGGAGTGTAGCCAACGTTGAAAGGTAAAATTTCGCGCCACTTTTAAATTAGTGGTCACGTGGCTTCCTCCTATTAATGATGTCCCTGTATAATAATAGCTTTATATTCCATAATAAAAGAAGAAATCTGGAAATTTCATTGGTATCTATTTGTCAGTTTCAAAAATAAAAAGTTAAATATCTATGATTGATTTATACTTTTTTGGGTTTTTATATGAATATTCTATTTAGAAAATAATTCAACTTAACTCAATGTAATAATAATGTAATTTAAAAATGTAAATTAAAAATTAGCGCCGAAAATTTGGCGCTTCAAGGAGATCGGAACTTTTCGATATAACTCGAATTTTTTGCTTGTGTCATATGTGTTATACAAGATCCTTAGAGTACAGCGTGAGTCTGCGCCAATGCGTCATAGGTCGCAGGTATCCTCGTGTTTAAGTGTGTTTTGTTATATTGGCGGTGTTCACGTTGTGAAATTTGCTTTTGAATAAGTAAATTTAGGTAAGTATTATAGTTTAATGCAATAAGAACTAGTTAGTATAAAGGATATCCTGAAAGCAAGTAATACAATAATATACTATTATATTAAAAAATGGCCGGCCGAGATGTTTCTACGAAACGAAGTTCAGTAGGTAGTTACGTGTTTATATCAACAATCCGATTCAGCGTTCCGAAGATTATATTACTATTACCGGGACTTTTATTGAATTTTACATTTGTACTGAACAAAGAATAAGGAAATTGTTATAAACCGCATAGAATTTTTAAGACTTGCATAAGGTTATTGCCATCGAGTTCGGGGATTCCCCGAAATTGTTAATACACAGATGTACCGAAATGTACTTTGGGAAAATTGGTAAAGCTGCATTCATATTACATCAGACTTATCGCTAGGATTTTGTAGGTACCGTTTTAATATTAATTGATATTATTAAAATTTAAAATATTTAAAAGTATAATAGTACGGTGTATACAATTATGATATTCTATTATATAATTGTATTCGGTGTACTAGTTTTCATTTTATTTATTCCCAGGATGTTAGAAAAATTTCAGAGCTTTTGGAAAGCAATTAATAACAATACTATCAACAGAGATTTTTAATACCCCAATCAAAGGTAATATAATGTATTTTTACAGTAACACAAAGGCTGTGGAAGATGATTGTTCTCAGTCACTTTTAAGGGGAAAATCTTATCTTCCATACCCACCAAAGATCAAAATAATAAGAAATAGCACTAGAGAAGAAAATGCAAGGAAGTTTCACAAAGTTTACTCAGAGAGAATCGAAAAATTACCCAAAACAATTTGAAAAATACAGCATCTGGTAAGCAATCATTTTAGCATAAAATACTATTCTAAAACAGAAAAAATGTATAGGTGCAGCATCTCCTGCCTTCAGTATAGTTGTAGTTTGGAAGCAGGATGATCATCTCAGTTGACATCAACACCAATAACGTCATATTTAGTAGCTGCGTCTGCTGACAATCAGTTATCAGCTACCTGTACTTCTTGTGAAACAGAGTTGAACATAAATGCTGGTAAACTTGATTTTGTAGAGAAAAAAGGAAACTTTAATACAGTCTTTTGGTTTTTAGTTTTGAAAAAAGTGCTTTCTACTTTAGCACATTTAAAGCAACAGAATAATCAGATTCTGAGCATTCTTCATAACCATCCTGTCTCTAGAAATTCAACAATTCAAATTCCAGAGATTCCCTTAAGTCTGCCAGCATCAAATCAACGGGAGCTGCAAAATATTGAATACTTGCAGAAACCAGAACATCTGATTGAATTTGTAAGTCATTTCTTATTGCATGTTATTGTATGCATTTCTTTTGTATTTGTTGTAGAGCTCATACTTATCTATACTTGGTGGAAGAGACCTAACATCAAGAGTAAATAACATCTTGAAACATGTTTTAACTGATACACTTGCCAATAAAATGAAGAATGAATTGCTATACTACACTAGTGAAGAGTCGCAAATCTTTTGTGCTTGTGTACTTTCGTTTTGCAAGTGAATGTATATAGATGTATTATAATATGTAAGTGTTTTTATACTTGTAAGAGTATTTCTGCAATTTAGTTTAGATTTTGTATTTGTAACCATGAACCAAAAATGTTACTTCCAAGATTGATCTTGTAAAATAATGAATATTAGTCATAACAGGTTAATTCGTTAGAACTATCAACCATCAATAGAACCAAAACCTGGTTAAAACTAGATCTTTCCTGTGAATATTTGATATTATAAACAAATTATATAGATAAATCAATAAAAAAGCATTTAATAAAAAATATAGATTTAAGATTTGTCATACTCAAAATAACTTGAAATTCAAACTGACAGTCGTTGAATTTTTTCTAGTACTTATATCTGAATCAAAATACAAACAGTTCAAAATGTGAGTCTCTTTGAGGTGGAATTTTTTGGTTCACAGGTCACAGCTACTGTGTGGGTTTGTCTCGTTTTTCTGTAACTGCATATATATATTCTAATAATATATTTTCTTTTTGTAAATTGTGGTTTATTTATTACATTCAAGGGACGTCTTTGTGACTTTTTAACTGACGTCAAGGTGGCGTTATGGTGTGACGTCAAAACGACGTTGTGATATAACGTCACTGGGCTGTGACTTATGTATGTAATATTTACGTTTACAACACGTCATTTTAATGGGAAGATTGACGTTATGAATGACCAAACACTTACGTCAGTATGACGTGTCTTTGCTATGTGGGTAGTAACCATCTCTTTTATGTTTTTTTACCCATCAATTGTAATTTTCGAAAATAAAATACAATGTCAGGGTGCATTTGAAAACACAACGGGGCTCTTCCAGGATGCTCCTTAATCATTCAAAAAATCTATCTGGTGAAGATTTCCCTTAATATCAGTTGTTCGAAAAGGCTTTGTATGCATTTAGGATGTATGCTACCCATCCAAAATGATGGCTAAGGTTTATCCGACATGCGTATTAAGGCACATATGTTGAGAGATGAAAGATATTTAGCTTTTCATTCATTTGTCGTACCAAACTGTGTATAGAAAAATTAAATGATTGGTTGTGATTACTTGATGTTTACTAATCCATTCGAAAACATTGACACTTTCGTGTTAGCTCTGGAACACTTATCCATTACTTGCATTCACACTTTTTGAACACGCCCTACTATCAATAAAAAATTAGTTCCTAGCCCCTCTTCATTACTTTGTAATTCTGTTTGTGGTCTTTGATTATTTGACAAGTCCAATATATTTGGGTCTTCTCTATTACCTCTAAAAGTTTAAACACACAATGTGGAGTAAGTGTACTGGAAATTACTCTTTATCTTCTAATGGCACTTTTTTAGCATCAAGCACGTGTGCACGTAAATAATAAAAATATTGAATAATAAACATATTTATTTTTTAATTAGTTTATGTTACCCCTATGATCACAATTAGATTTTAGAGTTTCCTGCCATACAAAAACTAGAGCAGATCAACACTTTAGATACAAATCTGTGATCTTTGACGTTACTAATCGTGCAAGTTGGTTTATGTACTATAGGGATTTTCCAGAAATTGCAATTTTATTTCTTTCCTGGTTTCATAAAAATAAAAATAATAAATAATAACACGTACAGGTGCAGTATTCTTTTGTCTACGAAAGCTTGTTACACTTCTTTTCTAAAATAACTAAACATTAAAAATGTACTAATTAAATTCCTATGGTGTGTGAACTAATTATGCACCCAGTATAAAAATCAGAAATTTTGTCTGATTTGGATTCCTGAATTCTGCATTTCCTGTGTATTAAGATTTTTCTGACTTTTTTTTTGGGTGAATTTGATGCTGTCACTGCACAAACCTGACTTAGGTCCAATTTTTCAGGGATGGTTTATTTTGCTGTGCATTTTGGTATAAATTATAACCAAAGTTTTTAAATTGGTTGACAAGAGAATGGTGTTTCGGTTGTGTAATTACTATATGTAAAAAGATTTTTGAAACAGATTAAGTTGATTTCTAAAACATGTTTTTTGTTTGGCAGCAGTAAAGTGTCTTCTTTAATAAAATTTATCTATCAACAATTGTCGTCTTTCAAAGAAGGTTTTTGGTTTCCATTAAAGAGTCTCAGAATTGATTTGAAATAATTTCTCCTTCCCAATCATTTTAAGTACACTTTGGTTGTTTTGGTAGATTTATTATTAATATGCTTTCATTTAATTTCAACACAATGTTCTTTGATCTAGAGTGCCTTTGGATTGATATTATTTTAATAAAATTTAAATACTTGTCAAAATAAGAGAGGTTTGTTTTCTATGGAAGAGAGACAAAGGTATACGTTGGCTCTCTACTCACAATATGGTTGTAAAGGACAAATGAAATTCTTTTAAGTTTAGAAATTTGTAACAGATGAATTTCAATCTGTTGTGTACCTTTTGCTTGATAATCTCTCCAAAAAGACAGTAAAAAGATTTGATAGGTAAATTGCAGTTACCAAGTAGTACATTAAAAAAGCATAATATTGTTGCTGATGATTTTTATTCTTAAATATGTCTATGATATATCCAATCCTATAAAAGCATGTTTTCATACAAATCATACTTTTTTT
>VTPC01004472.1:19818-31286 GCA_011009095.1 Ignelater luminosus
ATGCGGTTTGCGGCAATCGATTCTGTGAGTTGTCTAAAAAAAATGCTACCTTTTGGTTTTTTGACGTTTTTATGTTATTGCATTTCTACAGGGGACAATGCATCTTTTTGGATCCACTTTGATGCAGTTTGAAAAAAATCGACAAAATGAGCCAAAATGGACCAGATTTTCTCACTCGGCATTAGTTTTCCGGAAAAGTAAACCTGGCCGTGGAAAAACGTAAAATTTAGCCTAAATTCTGGAAAAATTTTTCTTGTGAAAATTTTGAATTCTAACTCGTAAATGGGTCCTAAGGGGTTTTTTTTGTCGCTGATCACGAACCCGATAATAGTTTTCTGGAAAACCCATCCTGGCCGCGGAATATCGGAAAATTTTGCCCAATTTCGGAAATAATTTTGGAAATTCAGCTCGAAGATGGGTCCTGGATAGTTTCTCGGGTCTCTGATCACGAATCCGATATTAGTTTTTCGGAAAAATCACCCTGGCCGTGGAAAATCGGAAAATTTGGCTTAACTTTTGAAAAAAATTTAGAATTTCAGCTCGAAACTGGGTTTTAGATAGTTTCTTGGATCGTTGATTACGAATCCGATATTAGTCTTCCGGAAAAACCACCCTAGCCGTGGAAAATCTGAAAATTTGGCACAATTTCTAAAAAACTTTTGGAATTTTAGCTCAAAAATGGGTTCTAGATAGTATTTTGGTTCGCTGATCACGAATCCGATATTAGTTTTTTGAAAAAAACATTCTGGCCGTGGAAAATTGGAAAATTCTGTGATTTTCTTAATTTTTCTCATGTTTAACCGCTCTTAGGTGGCAAGAAAATTTTTTATATGCGCGCACCCCTTCAGATACTATACATACATACATATTATATCTATATATAAAAAATTTTCTTGTAAACTATATTTTTTCTAGATGTTTTCGTTGTTATTTTCGAAGTGGCAGCATAGTATTACCCGAAATATTCATGAAACACATTTTTATTGAAAATTTCTCAATGATTTTCCACGCGTTTTTTGCAATTTCTACTGCAACAGTGAAAACTGGTTCTAAACATGACGACTACATCGAAAGCGAGATGAACTGTCACCTAAGAACGGTTAAACATGAGAAAAATAAAAAAATGGCAAAAGTTTCCGATTTTCCACGGCCAGGATGGTTTTTCCGGAAAACTAACATCGGAATCATAATCAGCGACCCTAAAAACTACCTAGAACCCATTTTCGAGCTGAAATCCAAAAAACTTTTTCCGAAAACTAATATCGGGTTCGTGATCAGCGACTAGAAAAATTTCCTAGGACCCACTCTTGAGTTAAAATTCAAAATTCTCACGAAGAAAAATTTTTCTAGAGATTAAGCCAAATTTTCCGTTTTTCCACGGCCAGGTTCACTTTTTCGGAAAACTAATGCCGGATTCATGGTCAGCGACTCAAAAAACCCAAGAGTGAGAAAATCTGGCCCATTTTAGCTCATTTTGTCGATTTTGTTTCAAACTGAATTATAGCTCCTGAAAGTGCATCCAAAAAGATGCATTTTCCTCTATAGAAATGCAGTAACAAAAACCGTCAAAAAACTAAAAGGGAGCATTTTCTCTAGACAACTCACAGAATCAATTGCCGCAAACTGCATCAAAATCCATTTTGGCGATTTTTTTCGACCTTTTTGCTTTATTTCCTCGACTAATAAGCTATTCTGGAAAAAAGCGATTATAATAAGTTGTTTTAGGCAGGGAAACAAAAATGTCATATAAGAGCGTCTAAGCATTGTTTTAACTTCTTGCCAAATAAACTCTTAGCAAATATTAAACTACAGTACAAGAATTCATTCTTGATTACGTAGATAAAACTATTAATTTCCGAGGGAAACTGCATTAGCAAAAGTCTTTAAAATAGCACACGATCAAAGTATCTGACGTGATCTAATTACAGAGTGCAGTTTTGGATACTGATAAATAGTTGTTAATGTAGGTATAATTTAAGAACTATCCAGACAGTAATTATAACTTAAATGACATCATTTGCTAAGCAAATAGGCTCTAATATTATAAAAAATATTTAAGATTTTTCCAAGCGAATACTCTGCTTTTCTAAAATAAAAAAAGCAATCAAAAGACCAAGTTTCAAGCAGTAACAAAAGAAGTACTGTATTTTAGCAATTTCAAAATTATTACTGTAAAGTATGACACCTCATATCAGTTATCATTTCTTTTATACCTAGGTACATTAGTCTTTGGATTACTGCTATACAGTGTCATTCAAAAAGAAGGAAACACTCAATAACTTTTTCATATTGCGATCGACAAAACAATGGTTAAATAGTTGGTTGTCTATGAGCATGTGTGCTATTTGGCGGCTCTTTCAAATGCTTTTGTATTTCAGGTTAAACCGGAAATGAACACAACTTTGACACCCTATATTTTTTGTGACATTTTTTGATACTTCATGTTTTCCTCATTCTGCACATATAAAATCTTATAGGTGTTGCATAAGGATGTTTTGTTCTAAATCTCACAAAAGGTTTGTAAGTGTTCAAGACAGTTGTTGTCTACATGAAACTATCGTAAAACAACAGACAGCCTTTTAAAAAGTCAAAACGCTATGGCCATGGAAAACAAAACTTCAAATCTCACGGAATTATTGTTTATCTGCAAAATTGCAAATTTGACGAAATTTATTAATTCAATGTTAGAGTGTGTTGCTTTCTTCTTGTTTTTGTAGTTACCGTTCAACAGTTTCTGTTTTAATTAATTAAAAACATTTTTGAAGTTTTGTTTTCATGGCCATTGCGTTTTTGCTTTTTAAAAGGCTGTCTGTTGTATTACGATAGTTGCATGTAGACAACAGCTGTCTTGAACACTTACAAACTTTTTGTGGGATTTAGAGCAAAACATTCTTATGCAACACCTATAAGGTTTTATGTGTGCAGAATGAGAAAAACATGAAGAATCAAAAAATGCTACAAAAAATACAGGGTGTCATTTAAAAAACCAAAGTTGTGTTAATTTCCGGTTTAACTGAAAATGCAAAAACATATTTCAAAGTGCTATCAAATAGCACACACGTTCATAGACAACAAACTATTTAACCGTTGTTTTGTCAATCGCAAGATAAAAAAAGGTTATTGAGTGTTCCCTTCTTTTTGAATGACACTGTATATGTACTTACCCAAGTAAACGTAGATATACCAATGACAGTGAACTTTTTAGCTGTTACTGCAGTAGCTGACTGACTTCTACATATAATTAATATCAGTGCTTTTTGAAACCTTGTATCAGCTCCGAAGAAATTAGTTTCAAATACTGAATCTCCAACTAACTGACTTTCATTTAGTACTTGTTCTCCCCAGTAACATATTACCAAAGTTTGAAGATTAGCACATAATAGTTCTACTACTGCAGGGAATGTACGAGTGTCATTTAAAGGTAACTGAAAATAAATTGTCACAATGTTACTTTTTTACAAACCGACTTGAGGGAAATTAAGAAACACATTATAGGTAGAAGAGAAACACTGAGATTATCTCTAGATAGATATTTACAGGTATTCCTATTTGAAAAGTTAGTGCGCTTTATACATTATCATCTTTTTATTTTGTTCTGTTAGATAAATAATAGAGTAAAATTTTTACATGCTTACCAGCAATATGTGGTATAACATCAGCGCAATCATACCCAAACTACTAATAAAAGCTACCAAGAATAAGCCACTAAATACATTCTCAAGTTCATCTACTACACTTATGATTGCCAGATGATATTGGATAACATCTGTGAGACTTTTCTTTAAATATTTCCAAGGTATCAGCGAAGCATCGATATGACTACTATCAATCTTATCCATAGTTAAGGAATTCTGGAAGTAGTAAACAAACAGTGAGAAACAGAAACAATAATTAGTTATATACTTTTTACGTAAATACAAAATACCTAACTAGGCGGGTTATGAAAATTATTATTACATGTATGATGTATAGTAATCACGCATAATAACTCAATATCCCACGACGCTGACAAATAAAAATGCAAATGGAGTGATAGAAGAGTAGAGAATAAATAAACATAAAGAAATCTAATTGTTATTTATGTAACAAGAGTGTATAGTGAAGTTTTTCGAACGAGTAGCAAGGAACCTTACGAGTTTAAAAAAAACTTTACACTCGAGTTATGTACAATATTTTTTGTACGGCCGTATTTAAAAGAAGGTAATAAAGAAAAATTATTGACAGTAGAATAAAAAATGAAGTTGGCCAAAATCATAGGTGCCTATCATGAATTGATTATAACATCGATACGGCTTTATAACATCGATACGTCAAATTTATTGCAACTATTTATAATTGTCAACTTTTGACATTGACGAGTTGTAAAGTGCCAACTTTACAGGCGGTCGTGCAAAATAATTATTTATACATCTAGAGAGTAATGTGATGTTTTAATGCCGAAGTTGTAAGTTGTAGGTAATCTAAGGAAGTCGAGACTGTATTCAATGGAGGAATGAACAAACTTTACTCCTGCAACTAATTACATTTATTTCGTTCGTAACTACACGCGGTTATTTAATGCAGAACTCCCCGGCTCTATTCATGCTACCGCTTATATACGTTTCCTCGCTCCTTTTGATGAGTCTATAAGGTTCACGCCTTTTTTCGCACATTCGACGGTCGGAAACTCTGGACAGTGCGAGATCTCTCCGGCACATTCGACCAGCAACGCCGAGACTGTTCAATACTTTTCTAGTATGTTCGAGGGATGTCTCGTTACACTATATTTTAATTTTAAACAACTTTTCTTAATAACAGATTACTTTATACTTATTTAAAATTAAGGGTGTGCTTTTACTCTTGAGCGATTTTTAATTTTTTGTATCTCCTGTGTATGTACATATGACTTTTTGCAATTCTATTTGTCGTTAACTTCGATTTTAAATATGTACCTAGTTTTTGGGCTACTTTCATTTTCATACACTTAGTTAAGAATTTTTACATTTGTTTCAAGCATAGGCGATAAATTGAACTAGACCGCGTATAGCGTATATTTCGCATACTTTGTTTACAAACCAACAACGTCGAAGACGAGGTGCGGCCAAGAGTGAGGAAGGAGGCAGCTAGAAGAATATGGTGGACGTTAAGTAATGTTAGTTACGCTATAAGCGCAATGTTCCCCTGGAGAGAAAGGTTACAGAATATCGTAAGTTAACACGCAGTCGTTCGCTTAGATTGTGACCTGTTGTTTACAGACGAAAAAATGTAAATAAATAAGTCCATTTCAATTTATCGTCTGTGGTTTCAAGCTTCTTGGACTACACTGCATATTAACCTTAACCATGGAAGAAAAAATATAGAACAAGAGGTAACAAACGATCAAAAAACTCGTTTTGAGTGATTTGTGGAATTAAGATTTCTGTCTTTAATTAATTTGCTAATATCAAACAACTATTGACAAATTGTAAAAATGCCCCTCAAAAAAATATTTGTCAGTTGTAGTTCCCACGCGGTCCCTGCTTCTTCCTCTCTCTGGAGGTCTGTCGTCTATCCCTTGTTGTTTTCCACGTTTATATTGCGTTGGGGGCGCAAACACTCCTTTTTTCTCGCCGTCCAAAGACATCCACATCTCAGGGTAAAGGGTAGACTATTGTTCTCGAATTTTACGCTTTCGGTTCTCCTCTTGTGGTTTGTTCACCAAATTTTTTCACAGGCGCGAAGCTGGTAGGTTTGAAGTCACCAAAGTCCTTTTTTTCGCAGTTACCGTTTTACACTACCATCCGTTACCTACCTTGACAGCACGCGCATGTGGAGGTACAGTATGTCATAGGCCATTTGTATTAACCATCTGCCACACCAAGTGTCAACCATCTAAAAACGCCGATCCCAGGGGCTCACTTGTCTGCATCATCATCAGTCACAGTCAAATACGTATCATTTACGAAACTAATGCGATAAAGGCTTCTTTTTCATAATAGTGTTCAATTACTGGGCACGCATCTTCATCGCCTCCACCTCCATTAAACAGTACTGTGTCGACATTAAACGCCGCCCGTTTCTGCAACTATCCATGCGTTCTCGTCAGTGCACTGCAGCCGACTTCCACCATCTTAATTCTTAGGCGGCAACCAATTCACCGCCGAATTACAAACTTGGTATACTTTCCTTCATCGCTAGGTGCAACGCGGGGCAAGGACCGCTGCGAGCTGCAAGCAGCCGTCGCCACCCGTCGCTTGAGACCGTCACATTAGCAAAATCCTGGTATGTAGTTGGTCTGTGACTGTGTGTCGTGAATCGCACTGTGAAGTTTCTACGGGGTGTCAACGGTAATAGGGGCTTCTCTGTAGAAGCCCGCTGTAGAGGACCGTTAAATGCCAGAATAAAATAATCGGCCATAATCAAGGCAAGAAGATTTAAAGGTGATTTAATTTTTAACGGAATATCTCTTATTGTTTGCACGTTGAAGTCTATGTCAAATTAAACGTCAAATAAATACCAACGACATCCTGCACCCTTAAAGTTAGGTGTTTCTGAATATATTTTGGTAGAACTTTCTATACTCACCTTTGACATTTCTTTGTAGCCTAACTTTACAATATTTTTAATATTGTGTTGCAATATTCTAAACTGATATGTTACATGAACTAGCACTGCAGCTGCTATTAGATCAGTTGTACTAAAGTACGTTGCAAGAAAGGCCATGTTTGTTATTTGATAAGCCACAATAATTTCATAATTTGGGCTATAAGTAGCATTAAACGTTTCAACTGGACCATAAGGAAATTCCCAATCATGGTAGTCATCACTTCTAAATCGTTTTGTAACAGTAACTCCGATTGCAAGGGCGACGGCAGAAACTGCTGCACTCCAATATGCTTTGGTCTGCAAGAGAAGAAAATATATAAATAAAAATCGGATTTTTTTCAGACATCAGGAAAACATGATATTTGGTGACAAGTTAAATATTTACTTTTCGTCGCTGCCGCACCGATACTAAAAGTAGATTTATAACCATAGTAACGTTCTCAGAAGCAAGTTGAATGAATGTTTCCTATTTTGACATGATCTTAGTTTTGCGCTTTGAGGTACTAGGTACCATAATAGTAATCCGATATCTTACGTGTTAAAGCATCGATTAAAGCAACAATACATAGATTTGTGTATAAACAATACCAGTTTTATAGGTAGTTAAATTACAGTACTAGTGCTGTAATTGTCGTTACCTAACTAAACAAAGATTGATAAAGTACGCTATTGTCGTGGATAGACAACATTGCAGGAATTTTAAAAAATCTGTTTTCGACGAACGAACACGAATTGAAAAAAAACAAAATGCACCTAACTCTTAAAGTTACATAGTAAGTAACCTCAAAAAATCAGCAAAAAGAAGTAGAAAGTATAAAAAAGAAATAGGGTTTAGTGGGTAGGGGGGGGGGGTTTAGGTTGAACGTAAATGAGAAATTTCTTTGCACCACCTGGTAGAGGATAAAGAGTTATGAAGCTTTGGTATTTGAATCATCTCAATATCTACTATCGTTCGGGAGTTACAGGGCTTTAAGGAAAATGTACTGGATTTCTGAGGGTAGCTTTTACCTCCTTAACGTCGAACTCAGCCGATACAAAAAAAGACGTGTTTAATGTTTTGACCCGTACTACTTCTATACCAAGTTTCAAGAAAATAGGTGAGGTACACTTCGTGACATGTAATTTTTATTTTCAGGAATTAATGTAATAATAATAATAATAATAATAATAATAATAATAATAATATCAAAAAGTGAAACTAAGGTTTCTGGTGATATATTATTAATTTTATTATGTATTGCCTCTTTTAATTTATCAATGTTCTGTGGACAGTTCTTGTAAACATTATTCTTCAAATGCCTGAATAGAAAGAAATCTAATCGTGTGAGATCGGGAGACCAAGGGGGCCATCGTCCACAACTAATGACTCGATCATCGAAGAACTCTTCTAAGTAGCGATTAGTGTTGCGTGCTGTATATGCTGCTGTACCATCTTGCTGAAAGTAGTCCTCTTGGTGTTAAAATATTATCTCGGTATCTCTCCCCATTGATCATGTCATTAAAAAACAATGGACCATCGATCCTGCGTCTTGACATCGCAACCCATACACCTACCTTCTGGGGATGCAAACTTGTTTCTACGTAATTGTAGGGATTCTTGTTTAAGTGTTGCATAAACCACTGACAGTATTGGACTCGTAACTGATGATCATGTGGAAACAGTTCTTGTATTACAGACACTTTATGGGGATGCATCCGTAGCTTCTTTTTTAATGCAACTTGGCAACTTCCATATGAAAGTCCTGCGGAAAAGTTGTTGGTTAGATTGTAGTTGAAATTGTTTAATGACATGTATTTAACTGCTTCAGAAATAATTAGCAATGCCAGAATTTTTATTCAAGTTTGCTAATAAAACAATTAAATTACTACAAGTGATAAATAATTCAAAGTAGCATTTGTATGCTTTTAAAACATAGATGAAGCAAAACATAATATTTGTTTAATGCAAAAAGATTCCTACCTGTTTTAGTGGCTAAGCGTTTAATTAATTTATGAGGACTGCGATTGATTCGCATCTGCATGTCCTCGAGAACTTCCCCAGTTAATACGGTTAGTTTACCAGATTATTTGCCGTTGCAGATGGAATGTTTTTTTTGAACCACTTAAGTATGGCATGTCTACGACGTACAAATGCATCGTAGTCGACTCACACTTCAGGAAAAACTTGTTTAAATTGTTCAATACAAAATTGTAACGAGTGAGTCCATGAACCATCTGCATTCTGTGTTCCACTTCGATAGCGAGCCATTAAAATAAATTTATTTTGTTCGCTTGTAAAAGGCATTGCCAAAAACGTAACCTTCCAAACTGAAATAATTATGCAGTTTTAAAATTTATTTTCACACTTTGAATGCGTTAAATCTAACTTACCTCGATTAACTCACAAAAAACAGGTTTAGTTTTGAAAAAGACTGATCTTTAAATAAAACAAAATAAATTGTAAAAAACGTCAGGACACCATTTTGTAAAAAAATCTAAGTACAAAGGGTACTTGTATAATAGTATATAATTGGTTAGTCTAAATCACCTGTCTAATGAGCCCCTACAGTTATGTTCATATCCTTTGAATCACCCTGTATGTATAAAACAAAACATGAGAAATGTTCAACAAAACTAACTTCTACTTCTTTCTGTCTCTTCTTGTAAATAATCAAAGGTTTGTATTCAAACCTCTTTTCTAGTGTGTTATTATATATTTTTGCACTAATTTGATATTCGGTAGATTCCCCTTTTTGCTTTAACACAGCTTTTATTATTTTTGGCATTGAGTCCACTAACTTCTGCAACAGTTTTGGTTCTGACTCCCTTAATCAAGTACTTTTCGTTTGGTTTTCTAGTGCATGTAATTTTTTGACTTATGATTATTAATTCGACGCTTAATAATTTCCCATACATTTTTCATTGGATTCATATCGGACTACTACCCAGCCAAGCCAATGTCGGTGTCGATTAGCATTCGAAATTTAATGTCATGGTTTTGCTTTTTAATTTAAGTGCGGTGTTTAACTTTCACATTAGGCAACAAAAGTACGTTATAAACAAATCTATGCGTTGCAAGGACTAGGATTTTGCGTACGTTACAGAAGAAGTACACAAAAAACGTGTATGTTATAAAAGTAAAATATTATTAAAATTTATATGGAGCCAAGTTGGGACCGGCGTCTTAAGTACGCTGTAGCCAAACGTAATTTGACTGTTGAATTTGAAATGTAGGCCTTTAATAGTCCATCATTAATTTACCTATAATTACCTAGTTTTTTACCTTTTTGTTGGCGTTTGCAAAATCTAGATATCTTGGATAGTTTCAGAGATATTTAAAAAAAGTAGATTTTTCGATTTTTGTTATTTTTTTTATTTATTTGAAGGGATATAAGAAAACTAAAACCACTTTTCCATTGCCACTTGTTGTTTTCTATTAAAATACGCTAACAAAATCCCTGTACAACGTTTCAGTTTCGGATAACCATCATCAACCTCATTTTTCTAAATAGGCAGAAAAACAATTAAAAATTGTTTTGAATAGTTCTTGTTGTCACAATTCTAATACAAGAGCTATTCAAAACAATTTTCAATTGTTTTTCCACCTATTTAGAAAAATGAGGTTGATGATGATTATTCGATACCGAAACGTTGTACATGGATTTTGTTAGCGTATTTTAATAGAAAACAACAAGTGGCAATGGAAAAGTGGTTTTAGTTTTCCTATATCCCTTCAAATAAATACAAAAAATAAAAAAAATAAAAAAAATCGAAAAATCTACTTTTTTTTAAATATCTCTGAAACTATCCAAGATATCTAGATTTTGCAAACGCCAACAAAAAGGTCCTATAAATAGCTAACATTCGTCCCATTTAATCGATGCTGTATCTCTCACTGTTTCCAAGATCCCCATGCTGTGCATCCTTATCTTGGACACACTGTATAGTCAAATTACATTTATAAATTCCATATCTACGACTGGTATAAATGTTAAGAATGTCATAAGAAGACTAGTTTACGCTCGAACTACCTTAACCAAACTTACTAGAAGATGAATCCTATTTTCTATTTTGAAAATATTTTCTATAATTAATAATTATGAAAGGCTAAAGTAATAAGGCAAGCAAGCTTTAGTTTCATTTTACCTGTCTTCTTAACTAAGCTAACTTAACTTGAATTAACTTTTTTTTAATGGTAAACATACTTACCTGGAGATCTATTATCCAAAGGCATTCTTTAACAAGTTTTTCTTCACCCTCACCTCCACGTTCTGGATTTGGTAGAAAAGGTTCTTGTTCTAAGGTTTTAAACAGTTTTCCAATTTGTAAACGTCTCTGTCGCACTACCAATGTTTTAAAAATTCCTGTTAAAAAATACATGCTATTAGAATGCGTTTTTACATCGATATTAATAACAATTATACTTCTAAACAAGTTTACACCAAAAATCTAGTTTTAATGAAGCTAGGATCTAACCAAAAACTAATAAGCAGATTATGCTTTTATTCTGCATCTACTATGACACCTACCTATGTAGGATGCAAGTTATAGGTGTGAACGTAATCATATCATGAGGTATAAGGTATAAGTATATTTACACTGCCGTAATCAGAAAGAGCTGATCTACAAGATTTCACCTAACAAACATACTGTTGCTATTTAGAAAAAATCATCGATGATGTCATATCCGGAACTTAAGCAAAACCACCTATACAACTTTGTACATAAAAATGTGCGCAAAAAAAGAAAATTGATGTGTCCAAGGATATTACTTAGGATAAACATTTTCTGTTAAATCTTCTGATTCGTCCTTTAGAACTGGATTTCGAAGTGGAGACACCCTGTGTTCTCGAAATATCTAAATCCGGCAGAGGTCTTCCAAGTTCTTTTATTTCGATCTTTTCTTCCAAAGATATGTAAAAAAA
>VTPC01004474.1:0-34542 GCA_011009095.1 Ignelater luminosus
TTTTTTTTGTAGGACTGTGTAATCTACATTATTTCGTACTAATAGAAAATAGAAGCTTCCTACAAATATACTTATGTAACAACTTACCTATACATATTGTAATTAATAATCAATAATCAGGTTGCAGTTGTCAAAACATTTAAATTAATATAAAATAATTACAAATTACAAAACACATCACAGAATAAAAATTAATATCTGTAAAATATAATTAAGTATGTAAGTACAAATGTCAAGCTCTATTGTAAATAAAATTATTATTGTAATTAATGTATGTATAATGTAGTAATATAGTACGTTATGTGTGCACAAAATTCTTTGGAGTTTTTATTTAGGTACTTTGGTTAAAAAGATACGAAGAGAAGAATTAATTTTAAAGGACGGAATGAAGGAATAGGCCCATAAGTAATGAAAGACGAAGGAATACCAGGAAAGATTAGCGTGAGTGCTTTATAAGTAAAACTAATAAAATAAAATGAAAAAGAACTTTCATGGAATAATAATTACATAAGCTTTGAGATTAAACAATGATTTAACACAATTAAAGTGATTCAACATTTCGGACTTATAGAATATTTTTTTGCCAAAAATCGACGAAGTGGGGTGCCAGCTATATGGAGCTAATTAGAAAACGAGTACAATATTTGTGCTATACTTATATACGCAGTACAAAATTAGCATAAAATTCTTGTTCGGTTTGCTGTTCACAAAAACACTATTTTCAATATTATATATGCTGACTAGACGTTCACTCAGCGCCCCCGAAGTGATTAGTTGTAATATTTCGATTAGAACGTCGGAAAAGAATCGTGATATACATATATTTGGAGCAGATAATTAGCACAAAATTATTCACATACTTCTTGCTCATTTTTTTAATACAAGAAAAAAGTGGGTGCTAGCTTGACGTATGGCTGGCGCCCCCACTATTCGATTGCGTTTTTCCGAGTTTCTAAAAGAGCACAAAATTTTTAATTATGGGACGAAATTAGCACAAAATTATAGAATACTCTTTTTCTCAAATCTGACGAAGTGGGTTCGCCAGCTATATGGAGCTAACAGCAGTGATGGTTTATCAGAGTTAAGGCTACCAAAAGCTAGCATGCTCTTCTGATAGATCTATATTACATCAACGCAATTTTCAAATTCTTAGAAAAACGTAACGGTTTTTTCTTGAGTCTCAAATATGAACTCAAAAAGCCCATATCATTACTACATTTATACGATTAATAATATTTATTCAGTTAGATTGTGTTTGGTTGTTACTAAAGACAGAATACCATAAAACAAATGCGTTAGTGCATGATTTCTTAGCTGAACGGCCGACGTCCTGACCGGACCTTATCCCTTTGAATTTTTACTTTTGGGGTTATGCATTTTTCAGTACGTATAGTATTAGAACAGTTATTTTTAACTTTGCTGTGTAATTTAGGGTCATGCTTCGTTTATTCTGTTACACAGAGCTTTCTTATTTAGCGGGGTTAGAAGAAGACAATTGGGCGCCCTAGGCTGACAACAATTCAGTGCCAATACAATGTGCATGTGAAATGAAAAACAGGGAAAGGCGAGTTTGACATTTGAATATGGCTTGGGACATATTTCTTAAGCTGTTTCTTAGCCTGTTGAATAATAAACCCTGGCAATAGAGACTTCATTTTAATTATACCCCAGAAATAAAACACCGAGGGTATGAAGTCCGGTGAAGATGTCGGTCGTTCAATTAAGAGATAAGCAAACACTAAAGTGTTTGTTTTATAGCATTCTTTGTTTAATAACAACTAAACCCAATTCAAGTGAATAAACATTACTAATCATGCAAGCTGCGATAATGGACATTTTGAGATCATATTTGAGACTCAAAGTTTTGCTTTAAAAAAGTCGCTATGTTTTTCTAAGAATTTTGGAATTCTTCTGATTGTAATAATATAAATATATGAGATTAATGTTGTTAACTTTTAACAGCTACTATGAAGGAAAAAAGATTGTCTGGATCTTTCACACAGAAAAAGTTATCTAACTGTACTTACTTACAACGCGACACATTATATTTTCTAAGTGATTTTACAAATATACTACTACAAATTATTCAAATTTCAAAAAGAGCAATTACAAAACCACCGTTACGTAAACGAGTCACAAACAATAATGTAAAGGCTTATTGTTTGCTTTGTTATAAACTTTTATGGTTACACTGAAAAGTGTATTTATGTAACAGTTAGTAACTTAGTAATTACTGTGTACGTATACGTGTAATAAAAACGTTATTGTGGAGAAGCACATAAAGATATTTGAAAAAAATGTTCAATATTTGGAATAAGGCTATAGCAGGTTTTATACATCACGTTAAAAATTTCGTTTCAAGCAAAAAATGTTTTCAAACGCATGTTGTAGAAAAGAATAATTATTCAATGTAAACAGTGACCTCCAGTTGTTCTGAAATAAAATTGCCATATTAAAATATCTCCTAAAATTACCTTGATATAAAACTATTTAGATTTGTTTATTGATTTATACATTCTCAAAATCTTTGATAGAAATAACAAGAATAAGTGATAGGGAAAAAGAGGGTACAGTGACACTAAAAACTTTAAATGATTTTATTCAATATATAAATAAATTCTTTTTGCCTGCAAAAATAAATTTAGGTATACTCTAATGTTAGCAAAATGTTATAAACTATTACATTACAATAAACTAAAAGAGAAAACAATTGTAAAAAACATTCAAAGAGTTGCATTTGTGTCACTGTTCCCCCTTAGTAGGGTACATTGACACAATGACTTTTTTTAACTTGTCATGTACATTTATTAATTAGAAAACCAAAGCCAAGTAATAAAAGAACAAAATTTGATTGCCAAATTGCATACAAAATTCATAGTTTACGATTTTTCTACGAAATAATATGAGTTTTTATATGCGGAAAAAGTGTCGATCCCTGGTTTCATTTGGAGGGTCCAAAACCTCAGCAATCTGGTTATTTAATATGTTACAAACATCTGTTAGACAAGAATTGTTTTTAGAACTTTTCCATAGAAAACTCACTTTCATTGTTTTCCCGTTATTATTCACCATGACTTACCCAATGAAGTATTTTTAAATTCTTTTTTTATTAGAAGTGGCATCATATTTAAGTTTCAGTAATAAGAAATTATTGGACTTAATTTGGCTGACTTTGGTAGGATCTAGTATAAGGGCACAAAGATCTTCTTCGTCACTATACGAAAATACTTCAGATCCCACTGGCGTATCAAAATGATGGAAAGAATAAGTATCACCAACTTCCTCCTCCGACTCAATATCAGCATCATTGCTTTCAGTATGTTCTGCCATTATATTTCTATTCATCGTCTTAGCTTTCTTTATTCTGTGTATTCATCCACCCTGCTTTTGTAGTCAAACCTGGCTCTTAAAGTGGACTCTAGGAAAAATCATTACTACAGGGATTGCATTTCCAGATGCACTTACAATGCAACAAGTTGTAACGAGTGGATACTTGTTTAGTACCTTTCTCGGCTAACACTCTCACCGAATTGTTTTGCACCGTCAATGTTCCAGTTTCATCTAGATTATAAATCCTAAGTCCACTTGAAAAATTTGGGTGGCGTTGCAGAACAGTCTCCAATTTTGTGAAAAATGCTTATACATTTACTTTATTGAAACCCGCTGCCCTCGCTAGACTACATCCTTCTGGAGTTCTTAAGGATATATTACGATTTCTTTTGCGAAATCTTTTGTACCAATCTCCCAGTTTTTTGGAATTTTTATATTATTTGCTTTTGCTAAGTCATATGCAAGTTTACGACAATCGGCAACTGTTAGTTCATAAAACATTTTTGAGCAAGCTATAATGTACTCAACGAGAGCTTGTTCTAATTCCACAGAAAAGATTTGATTCACTTATAATTGGGGAACATTCGGCATAAAGGGTCATCTTTATATTTTTTTACATATCTGCTTAAGGTTTTGAAGCTTAGGTTTTTTCCCTAGCAGCTTGTCGAATTGTCATACCAGTGGTAACCAGATTGATAGCTTCCCGCATAACATTTTCACTAAACCTACCTATAGTCTTATCAGTTTTCTTCTGACATACCATCTGTAACACAAGACCCCAATTAACTCTAGTTGTTTAGACCTTAGTGATGATGATCTCAACCATTGATATATTATTAGGATTTAGGAAAATTCACTAATAGAGAACAACGAATTATAAGTGGGAACAGTGACACACCGACCCACTGTACCCACCCATGATTCGTGTCAATGTATTACTCACCTTTAATATGTATTTTCCACCAACCAAAACACAATTATTAAAGATTTACGTATGATTTTGAAAACGCGTATGATTATCATCCTCTGAGAGGGTAAAATGAAATATCTGGGGGTGCTGAGCACCATCTAGCCCCTCCGTAGCTACGGACCTGATAGAAACTATTGCTTTTAACTTTTAATATGTATTTTACACCAACCAAAACACAATATATCTATTTGTCTTTATTTTTTCACATCAAGCAACTAAACAGACTCCTCGAGAAATACTTCAGGATTGACAAAACACCACAGCTAGATTTTTTCAAAGCACTATGGAACCTGACAACTTTCCATTACAGCAATGTCATTCTTACAGTACCAACGTCAGTATTTTGCAGCATCGCCAATCTTCTGTTACATTTTCCTCTAAAACTTGAACATGCGCCGCTGTTTCCTTTGTGTTACTGTTCCCATCTCTCTCCTACATCATTGTGCTAGAGGGAAATGCTTTTTGACAATGTCAGATTTAAGCCCTATCCAATTAAGACAAATCAAAATGCAATAATAGGATTTAATTCCTTTATGTTAATCTGATAAAGGGCTTCTTAGACATTCTACCGGTTTTATACTTTTGAAATAAGGCGTATAGAATTTCTTTATATTGGGGAGAATCTCTTCTTCTTTTCGTTACTCTAGTTTCTGCATAAATAAAATTAAAACTAATAGAGAGAAGACAGCTAATAAATAAGCTTGCTTTCCCCTTTCAGGACTTGGACAAACATTTATCAGCCGGTTCTTTAAATACCGAAATGTATAAAGCAACGTTTATGTCCAGGAGTAGTAATCACGATGACACGATGCTAATGAAAAAGCTCCTGATTGTTTGACATGGGATAATTGTTTATATGTCAACCAATCAGGAGCTTTTTCATTAGCATTGTTTCGGTCGTCGCGATTACTACTCCTGGACACAAGCAATATGTTAGAAAACCCGTTCTCGTACTAGTACAAATTACCACAAAGTTCACAGATTGTGAAATTTCTTAGAAACTTGAAAAGCAATAAAACAATATAAATATAAAGAATATCACAAAGATTTTAACAAACTATATTTTTATTACGTCTGAATAGAATAATTATTAAAGATTTACGTATGATTTTGAAAACGCGTATGATTATAATCCTCTGAGGGGGTGAAATTAAATGTCTGGGGGTGCTGAGCACCATCTAGCCCCTCCGTAGCTACGGACCTGATAGAAACTATTGCTTTTAACTTTTAAGACAAACCGTTCGTATTAATTACATTACAAGGTATTTTTTTCTGATCTGTGATTAGGATTTTGCTATCAGGAATAGTTTTCTAGTTTAAAGGTTGTGTAATGTAATTTAGCAATTCATTGTTGTTGAGAAATGTACGGGTATGTGAAGGTTAGAAGTATTGTTCATGAAAAATGTAATTATATTGTCTATGAACTTCATATTATGAAGGCTGGCTGGCACCCTAAAAGTGCGTTTCTCACACTCTCATTTCCCTGGGAGCTGGAGTGACGTATTCAATTAACTTACAATAGAAAAGCGTTATTTAATGATTTTTTCTGTTAAGATATTGTTAGATAGTACCTAACTTTTATTTTTAAGTAATAAACATCTTAGGATTATTACAGGCAAATGCAAATTCAGAATCAGATTCATATATACGTAGTAGACTTTGTAAATTGATGGGAGAACTTTGAATATGCGTATTGAACGCTAGACAGCAGATCTATAATAAGTTGATTACAATACTTTTAGTATGGACATATTTTTTCAATTCAAAACTGCTGAAATACAACATAACACCATTTGTAACATGTGCATAATGACTTATCAGATACAATACAAACGCAGCGCTTACTGTAGTATCACTGTAAGTCTTGCTGCTCTCAATCTACCTGATCAATCTCAACTTGAGTGTACATCTGTCTGTAGTTTCCAATAACCTATACAGTAGGGTAACAATATTTTTCTGACTTTTTTTTTCTTTTAAAGCTCACACCAAAAAATGTTAATTTGATGCATTTGAAGAGTTCTCTCCAAGTATCAACTCGTTTAAAAACTTTTGAGAGGTCGCTCAAGAATTTTAAAGGTTTCATAAATCAATATTTTTTTTCAGTTCTTTAGTTTCTCACTAAATCAATCTTTCCTATGTAGGTTGTAGAGAAACTAAAATTTGAAGTCAAAATATTAATATTTAAAGGTCGCTCAATAATTTTAAAAATAAATTTTAATGAACTTTATTGGTTTTGAGCGACCTTTATATATTAATATTAATTGTAACTATTTGTCTTTTATCATAGTTTTCAATTTCAATAATGCTTATGATTAAAATTAATTAATTGCACTATAAAATAGTAGTTATAATGAGATCAAGTCTTAATATTAATATTTAAAGGTCGCTCAAAACCATTAAAAGTTTATAGAAATTTATTTTTAAAATTATTGAGCGACCTCTAAATATTAATATTTCGACTTCAAATTTTAGTATGTTTCTTTACAATCTACATAGAAAAGATTGAATTAGTGAGAAACTAAAGAACTAAAAAAAGAAAAATTGATTCCTTTTGTTTTTTGAAACTTTTAAAATTCTTGAGCAACCTCTCAAAAATTTTTAAACGAATTGATACTTAAAGAGAACTCTTCAAATGCTTCAAATTAATATTTTTTTGTGTGAGCTTTAAAAGAAAAAAAAGTCGGAAAAATATTGTCACCCTACTATACAGGGTGTATCAGAATTTGTGGACACTACTGAAACTGACAATTTTCTAATAAACCGATGTTCAAATACGCATAGTTTTTGAGATATTAAATTTTTCTAACCAGATTAGAAATGTTAGTTCAATTTTTCATTTTGGATTTCACAATTATGGCTGTGATATTCTGAAACTGAAATATGCAGTTTTTAAGATGAACCAAGATGTTATTAAAAATCTCAAATCGAATTTTCAATTAATTTCTGAATTTTATGTTTGCCTCGTATAAGTTCCACAGTGTCGGTTATTTCTGATACACCCTGTACATTGTTCATTTATTTATTGTATATCAATATTATAAAGAAAACCTAAAGTCGCTTAACTACTTTTTGCAGAACAGTGTAATAATGTTGTTTTATAACAATGAATTTTATGCCTGTTATTAAAACTAAATTGCTGGTAATAAAACGAGTTCAGTACTTCGATGTGTGAGTATCGGATAAAAAAGTATAACCTCCGTGACAATTCTAAATCTACTTAAAAGAAAAACAAAAGTAATTCTCAACTTAGGTTACTCTTCCGACCCTTGTTCGTCTTTTCAAACTTAACCACTTCTACTAAACAAACACCTTAGGTGCAACGAGACCCATGTCCGCGCCAATTTATGACAACGGTTAACTCATTTGCTTGTTTCTTTCTAGGGAATTGTTCAATGTTTTAGATTTCGAATATTAGATCACTTTTGTAACACTGTTTTTACAATGCATTTGCGTAGCAAAACAGAATAATGGTAAAAATAACTAAAACTGAAGAAAACGTAGCTGAAAGTTAATAGGTTTGAATGTTGCCCTTCTTAAAAACCTGATATATCTACTAATAACTAATTAAAGAGATCCTGATTAGTTTTTACAATGAGGTAGCAATTCAAAAGAATGACGTACGTTTTGAAAAACCTGAAATAAAAAGAATAGGAATAAAAGTTGATTACGTACTAGTATGATAAATATGCAGGAGATAGAATCCATTATTTATATTTACTTATTGTCTTTATAATTTTATATATTATAAAATCAATACTTAACAAAAAACAAGATTTAATAATAGATATCTGAAGACTCTCGAAATTCTAGCTTCTGACGTAAACTTCTCCCTATTAATATGGATATTCATTGTGTACACTAGTTAAAATGCGACCTCCACAAGAGCGATTAAATTAGCCAACTTAACTGTTACTGATTTTATAATTTATGCAAGTTAGTGGTAAGTCTTAGTCTGAATCAGATAATAATAAATTTTAAAGTACTTAAAGCCAGTGAAAACATTAAAAACTTTTAAAATTCAGCGTTCTAGGTCCACACATTATTTTTATAATGGAGGCATTAACATAATAAATCATTTTTATTGTGCATTTAAAGGGTTCGACTTACAATGTTAATGTGAAATAAGAAAAAAAAATCTCCCATTAGCCACAGATCTACTTTCAAACTTTAAATGTTAACTTAAGCTATGCTTTTATCTATGTCTGTTCATTTATTTATATTTATTTTACATAGATAATCAGATACGCAATTTGTGTGTATTCTAGTTTCTAATCGATATTCAGGAAATTTTAGCGATACTTAAGCTATAAAAGAAAAATCTAAGATCAATCAATTACGAAAAATATATACTAATTTATAGAAATTAAGTGTAATGGCTGATTATAACTATACACTAGTAGAATAACTTTCTTGACAAAAACATGAATTTAAGTTTTTCAGTAAAACAAAAATTTGAGAATTCTGCACAAATTTTTAAAATATTTGCGTAATAAAGTTGTAATGATCTTGTGAGACATCGACTTCATCATTGTATTTTTATTTTAGGCTATTATCTTTTAGTGACTGTATAGGCAGAGATCATTATCACTAACTGGTTTTTTACTTCATTAATTAATCATTTGAAGATGGCTGGTTAATTTTTTGTATTAGGGCGAGACACCCAGTATAAATTTCCAATTAACCTTTATTGTTTCCTTGAAATGAAATATCATATGCTGTTGTTAACTAGCATTTTCTTCTTATCTAGAAACTGCTTTTTTTAATTATTAGAATGGGAAAGTTCCACAATTGTTTTTTTTGATATTTTTGCTAGGTTAAGTTGTTATAAAACGATTAATGTATAAAATTTCTGTAAATTCCATTTTATACAGCAGTAAATATCAAAGTTAGAATTTTGATATATGCCAACGACCACTTAAAACGTACATCGACACGTCAACAAAACTTCATGGGTTAATAGCCAACACTGACTGACAGCACAGTGCACAGTCACTGGGATTCTGTGTTCTGATTGGTTGGTAGTATACTGTTACGGACAAAACTGGGATTAGTGAGCCATCCGTAGCGCAATCATATATAAAATGGATATGTCACCTGTAATACTAGCCTTTATACATCGAAGACGGGCGTGGGCAAGGAAGGCCTAGAGCAAGCGGTAGACGGTAATAATAATGTGATAATGTTAGGGGTTTCAAGACCAAGAGGGCGCCAGCTGCAGTAGAATGTCGGTGACTTAATTTCGAATGAAAGACCCTACAGCTGATCTTCGTTTCTAGGTCAATAGGCGAGATGTTTGCCAAAATTGAACCACAGGTTCGAGCGATACACAAATAAACGAAATTGAGATTGTACTGCACCTTATTTAGATACTTATTTTTCCAATGCGGGATTAAGCTAATAATATATCCGTATGTGAAGGTCAACGTCTTTGATTGCGGAACAACTGATTCCTGAAATATTCTAGTAGTATGCTCAGAACGCAATAAAAGATAAAGATAAGTTAATAACATCTATTAGCTTACTGTGAAAGAATACCGGAAGCAGGTTACAGCAGTCCTGGTTACACTGTTTGAAAAACTTATTTACAAGCACATAAAAATGTCAGACAAGCACATAAAAATACATAAAATATAAATGCACATAAAATAAAACTAGCCGCATTAAATTATTAATATTTACGGTTTAGCAACCAAGCGCACTGCATAAAACGCTGGCAACATGAAGTAAATACGAACATTTAAACGGTATTATAAATTTGGCGGGCGTTTATGAAAGAAGCATGAATATTATAACGTAGAAATTATAAAAACGTAGCGTAGCATTTAACCTTGGATCCCAATATTTATTTAAGTAAATCGTTAAACAAAAACAATTTGACAAAGTTATATAGTAACAAGAATTTACGTTATCAACACCTAACATAAATAAACGATCACGACAAGCATTGACTTTATAAATTTTGTTCGTAAAAGCACAAACGAAAAAATTGATATCTCGGAACAAATTTGTTACGTCACAATTCGATAAACAACGGATTTTTATTAACTAAACAGTAGCATAAGGTTTTTCACCGCTGTGAAACGATACGTCGAGTTTTTCACTATGGTGAAAGGATCTTATAAGGTCTTTCACCATTATAAAGCGATGATTCAGTAACCTTGGTTGTAGGTTACTTTCTTCCAAGGCAGCTGATAACGAGACGATATTATGCAAGTATAGTCAAAGATAATTGCGTCTATACGTTGACAAGTTGTAAGCGTCAACGTTGCTTTTTTATTAAAGATATTTTAAACAGTAAAATTATTTATCATATTACTGAGACTAATCCAATAAAGAACCAATTTGTTGGCACGGAAAGCACTCAACTCTCGGTTCTGGTTCACACAAAGTTTAACTTACAGGTAATACATTAGTTTTCTAGAAATGGACGGCTTTCACATACATTAGTAATTTAAAGAGATATTTAATTGTCTTTCAAACATCTATACAGTGCGAGGCAGCACAAATCTTGTAGAGGTTCGATAAGACGTTTAAATGTGTACTCCAGGTTTTGTCGGAAGAATATTTAGCGATGACAGAATTTATTCTCGATGTTTACACTCAGGCAACACTTTCACCTTAGGAGAAACTAGTCTACCACCTGAACTCGAAGTCTAAACTTCACGAGAAAAGAACACGGAAAACGCTTGTTTCTTCTCCGATAATTCTTGTTGAACTTTCCCGAGCTCTGTTGTAAAATTGCATAATTTCCAACCCCCTGAAAGGATGGGTCTAACAAATAACTGGTTGATCAACATTTATGACGACAGGTCAACCAATAAAATAATTCGAGAAGGGTGTGATTTAGCTAGAAATTCGAACGTTGCCCTCTGAAATTATAGGAAAAATAAATCTTGTCCAAGCCAGACAAACTGACAGTTTTATTGTTTAAAGGATCATAAAACCAAAAGATAGGAATACAAAATTTGTTGTTTTGCAAAAATTAAATCCGAAAAATACAAATTTACAGGGAATTTTATTTTATGCCAAGCCCTAATGTATCTTTAATTTAACATTAAGAAAACATTTTTATAAAAGAATTTTAGAAAAATTTAACGTTCCCAAGCCATAAATTTAATAATGTCAAGGGGCATTAAGCCTTTGTGCTACAGAAAGACTACAAAGTTAATTTCTAAAAAGAATAACGTATTTACAAAAGGAAACGATTGAAAATAATAAAACGATATTTGTTATTTACAGAAATTTATAACACGTTAAGGGAAGATTCAATTATTTCAGAATTTTCTTAGTAATACTTTTAAGTCTTCAGAATAAAGACCTTATCTATACCATTTCTAAGGATAATGAGGCATTTATGGGGATGCTGAACACATGAGAGTTTGCTAAGTTTACTGATGGATATCAATGATGATCAAATCTCATTTCGCTATATGAATGTTCCTCTTTGGGAAATTCTAATCCCTTTTATAAGGTGTAATGTTAACGGATTTCTGTTTTTCTTTTCAAAATACATACTTTTTCTAAGTCAGCTTACTGGTGATAATTTCGGACCATCCTCAGTTTTCTTTTTGTTCTTTTGTTACTCAATGCATTTCAACAGTTTTATAGAACATTTTCGTCATTAGCAAAGATTCTGCAGTTTAATCCTTTTTATTTTGCAAAATCCCGTTGATTGGATAATTTTCCTGTTTCGTATCGAGCCGGTATTTTGTTTGCGACCGAAGGTCCTTGCTAGAAAGATTTATTCTTGCCGACTCCAAAAGAGTTGTTACTGAATTTGCAAAGTCTGTTTGTCTGTATGTCTGTTGGCATTTTTTGGTCAAACTTTAAAATTTTGACTTCAGATTTGGATTCTACATCAAAAACTAAAGACTATGTGGTGTCTTTGTTTTTTGATATCACCTCGGGAACATAGTCAAAATGGCCGCCAAAACTTGAAAAAAGTAACACAACAGGAGTTCGTTGTGGTTATGCTTTGCATTCTCAGATGTTTTATCTTGGTTTCTTCTTCTATTATTTACTCTTAATTATTTATTAGTGCAGTGCGTTCGTAAAAATGTTTTAGGACCAACAGTGTTGGTATTCTGTAACCTGTATAGATCACGTGTACCCTTTTGTTAGATTAATAGGTTTCGTTAATTTCCTGTGGTTAATTAGTTTGGGGATAAGTTGCTCAGAATTTTCCTTTTTAATTCAGTCCGTCTAGCTTTTATTTATCCACAGGGGTTTTGTGTTCTCATGTTCTCGTTTACAGATCCTAGTAGTTGTTTTCGTTAAATGATTTAATTTTCAGTACATATGTAACTTGGAAGATATGGTTGTTTACGTAACAAGTCAGGGAAGCGGTACAAACCATCGTAATAGAAAATTCATCTGCTATGCTTTGATACACAAATAATTATTTAAAGATTGTTCAGAAGTGACTAATTTTAAACTCTGTTGTTTCTGTTGGTATACAAATGTATGCGTGTTTGTAGGCAGGTACCGTAAAAAATTGCTAACCAATAATATAATACAGAGTGTCATGTAAATCGTTGTAATATTGATTATTTAGGAAACTATGTAAGATATGAAGATAACGTTTACGCGCTGTCCATAAACCAAATTCTGCTTTATAAGACTAAAATTTTGGACAAACCAAAAATATCCCCTGACTCTTATTTTAATTTACCTTCAGAACCTGTTCAATTCTAAACGAAAACCACCTGGTACCATAAGTGCCATGTATATCAATTAAAATATCAGAATTGTAATGAAACCTAAGTCATGTTATTTTATTGTTTAGAATTACACTAAAAAATCGACAGCTCTACTTAAAAGAAAGTTGATGTCACTTCTGTTCCCACGAGATGATCTAAGGAATATTCTAACTTTAATTGTTGATGATTCCAGGATTTCCTCTTGATAATGGTTTTCAGGCTGATCAAGTGTAGCACTATAAACCGTTAAACGGGACTTTCTGTATGTCGATGTAAATCATGTATGCGTCAATCGGTATGTAAAACCGCCAGTGGACTATTAACATTACATAGAGTTGGTTGCACTTGCGGAAATAGTTGTGTTATTGTGCTAATATTGTAAAAGGTCATTGCTAATAGCTCAGGGTATCAAATTTGATATTTCATTACGCAAATTTGCTGTAATTTGTGGCAAAAACTTGTGCTAAATAGCAAACAAGCATTTTAATGTGGCACAAACTCCACCTGTTATGATGGGATTAACAATAAATTTTGAAGTCAAAATGAAACTAGTTAGACTTAACAGTCGCTTCATGTCATTGTTTTAAAATTTAATAAACTCTTAATTTAGCTTCTGTTTATAATAATACATAAAAGGATAAAACAACTAATGTTATTTATTAACATTTTATAAACAGGTTAACAAAAGTAAACAGGTTGTGACAACTGTCGAGGAACCGTAAATAAACTAAACTGATGTTCTGTAAGCTTTTCATATTACTAGTGCATACAAAGCGTTGGGATTTGTAGGTCTTTGCAGAAAAAGATAATAATGATATTCTAAAAAATCTCTAGCAGAAACTTTGTGGTAGCTCCTTTAAGAGGAATTAGACTAAAGCAAAATTGTTTACCTTTAGAAAATAAGTTCAAAGGAATATTGCAGGTAGTTTAGAGTTACTTGATTGTTTAAGTTTTATTGCTCCATTCTTCTCCCAGCTTTCACATCATGTAGTAAGTATAGGTTTCATTCGAGAATGTGACTAGCTGAACTTTTGCAAGCTAGAATTAAGTACGAGACATTCTTCCTTATCGACATTCCCATGTTGTAATATTTCTTGTTTCTACTTTCGAACGATCGATTACAATGCAGCAGCAATATTTTTGCAATCCTTTTCTCATACAACTTTTGACAACTTTATTCAATTTTGGTTTGTCTACATTACACTATTAAAGTCTCTCATTGTCATGCACCTTATGTAAATCAACAAAATAATGTTACTTGTAGTTGTTGCTGACTATACGACAAAATAGTGCTCAGCATAGCTGTATTTCTATTGCTTGTGATTAATTAAAGGCTCTTAAAACGGTAGTCATCAGCTAACTTGCGACGGGTGAAAGATGACGGCAATTGCATCAGAATTGTAGGGCCATTTGGGACGTGATCATTGGAGGACTAGTAAGAAACTGATCTGAAGATAGTTCGTGGTGAAGAAGTGGTAAAGGCGTTCTCCCAAAGTTGCAAAAAAAAGCTTTTTACTCACGTTGGATATTTCCAGAGAAACTCTAAGGATTTTGTTGGGTTGGGTTTGATCTTCTGTAGTCAGTGGTAAGCTTCTAACTTCGTCGAAGGGCCTTAATCTCTACGCGCTGTCATAAGGGCAAATTGTAGTAGGGTGACGAACCATTTTCTAAAGATAATAAAGATATCCATTTTTTAGATGCTTTTCGTTTTCCTGGTTTCTGGTGTAAAAATCTATGTAGACCTCCACAAAGTAAAGTTTGAAAAAGATTCATGTAAATGAAAGATCTTTAAAAAATTCGACAAATTTTCATTGACTAACCGTGTCTAGTAGGTTTTTCTTCTCTTTTATGAGAGAGTTCCTTTTAAATACTACCATGTTACTGGACTGTAATGCAGCAATGGGCTACATATTATGTTGTAACGTGACCTTGCTTTACAGAAAGAATACTTACATAACTAGGAGCAGGTCCTAGGCCAGCTAGCTCAAAGGTTGTCTTAGGTGAAGATTTAGTTATACACACAATAGAACAACAGAAATAATTTTACGACAGTATATTGATAATAAAATAAAAGAATTAAATGAAATAGTCAAAGAGAGCACAGGATTCTTATATTTTACTGATACAGTGAAACAATTGAGAAAAAAATTATGCAAGACAAAATTTATTGCATTAAATAGATGTAACCTTGTAACTTTAAATTTTTATGAAGATTTAATATACATTTTTCTTTAACAATATAAATTCTTATCATACAAGCCAGTCGCATACAATAAAGAATTTAAAAATCTTTATCAATTGACCTTTAACAATGCAAAGTTATTAGAAAAATAAATCAAGTGCGAAATTTAAAGTTAACTATAAAACGTAATTAAAAGATACAACACAGTAGCTTAAATTCAAACCCCCTTAAATTTAGTAGCAAAAAGTTATTAAATAACTTCAACTAAATGGGCACCAAAAGAATCTATAAATACTTAAGAAACGACATTGAAATTTAAGGATACCATTAAACATTCACCATAAAATTTTATCCTGAAGTTGAGTAGTACTACTGGACACCTATGCCTGAAATCTTAATTGAAAACGAACAAGAAAAAAAATTCAACATCGCTTTATTAAAACCAAACCAATTTAACTAAGATAATTTTTTTCTTTTAAGCATAAAACTTTTCTTTAAACAACAAAATTACTTATTCAAACAGCAAGATAAAGTTTTAAAATTTAAAGGAACACCAGTTTTTAGAAACTTCATAAAAATTTTCCTTATATAATAACCCGGCAAAAAAAATATTTATTTGTTCAATACAAATTTTTATATGAATTAAAAATTAATAACGAACTGTTATATTAGCAGCCCCCTTTTCAAGTTAGTTGTGAACGTGGAAACGATCCCCAATCAGACCTCGATCCAGATTCGGAAATCTCGGTCTCCTCCGAAGGTTTTTCCCGCGTAAGGGAAATCCAGGTCTGGAGCCAGCAGGTAATAAGTTGGATTACTCCACAGAAATTTAGTAATGACCCCGCAGGAACCCGTGACTTCTCCAAGGAATTTAAATTTTTAGAACTTTCCCCAAAGGCTGCAATAGGGGTTCTCTTATAAAAAAGGCTAGTTAAAGAAACCCAAAGATGAATGCGCAAGAGAACAACAAAAGGTTATCCGTACCCTAGGATTTAGGCCTTGTTTAACACACACTCGTGGTAAGGGTTTAAAACGTGAGGACACTACACAGATCTGCCTTTTAACTTGCGAGCCCGCCGATTTTTTCGCGGAAAGCACTCCCCTCCAGACCAACAATCCAAGAAACAAATTTATTTACATTTAAGAAAGTTATACCCAGCGTCTCACTATCAGAATTAAATTTAATCAAAAGAAAAATTTGTAACTCGAGATGAAATAGTAAGAGAACGGAAATTAATGGGAAATTATGCCCCCGCGACTCAAAGTTAAATAACAATAATGATGTAACAGGAACGAGTAAAGAGACTGTTACAATGTACAAATGTATAAATTAAAAGAAATCTGTACAAAATTCAGGACCCTGAAAAACTAAAAAATTTACAAAAATTTATGAATTTTTATTATAGATCCTTGTAAAACTGCATTAAAATTTGGAAGTCAATGGTCGTGACTTATTTTTGTTTTATTTTCATGGTGTATATGTTACTGGGCTTACGCCTTTGTTAAAATCCTAGAAGATTCCATATATTGCAGTAACTGAAACCCACTTAATACAAGCTCGGTTATAAGAATATCCCGCTTTAAGGAATAAAAATTCAAATTCCCAAATCAGTGCCATTTAATCCTTAACAAACTTTATCACTTAATAGAATATCGCATAATAGCATAATATCGAATAATGTAATAATTTCAGCAAGAGAATTAACAAAAATGTGTCGGATAATGGACTAATCTAAAAAAAAACTGGAAAGAAAAATACAGTAATAGTCGAGAAATTATGGTTTATGACTGATGTCACTTTTTTTGAAAAGGAACGTTATAAATCTATCAGTCTTTAATAATACTTACGTCCAAGGGTGAATGTTTCTTTTTTGTACCATTGTTAGATTTAGTTAAATTAGTGTTTAAGCCTTGTCTAGAATTTTTAATCTTCTTTAAAGTACTTTGTAGCATTTCAAGACTTTCTGGAAATTTCTTTTACTTCTTCTAAATTTGTGTTTATGTAGGTACCATAAATAAAAATTTTAACGGTTATTGTTCACACAAACTAGTCACAAAACTTGCCACTTTTAAAAAGTTTATTTAAGCATTGCTATAAGTACAGGGTTGTAAAGCTTTACCATAGTTTTGCTTTAAACGTCGTCGTGCAGAGCGCAGTTTGTTAGTTTCTTGTGTTAGTTTCATCATGAGTACTGGGTCAAAAAGAAAAGACCTTACGTTAAAACAAAAGTTAACTGTAATAGATTATGCGGAGGAATCTAAAGCAAATCAAAATGAAGTAGCTAGGAAATTATTATAAGTAAACTTTTGAAGAATAAAGGTAGTGTGGTGAGTGATTGGAAGAATAATTCAAAATTGACGCCAAAAAAAAAGGGACCGGGAAGGATGAAAAAGTTGAAGATGCTTTGAGTGAATGGTTTATCGAAAAAAGAGCGCGGAATGTTCCAATCGGTGGTCCAATATTAAAAGAAAAAGCGGAACAAATTGCGCAGAAGTTTGAAAATACGGAATTTAAAGCGACAAATGATTGGTTTTCTAGATGGAAGAATTGTTCCCAGATTTCCTTTAAGAAAATTGAAGGGGAAGCAAAAGATGCTGATGTAAATGGGGCAAATGAATGGATAACAAATGTCCTACCTAATTTATTAAAAAACTATGAACCGACCTGTATTTTGGAGCTACACCAGATGCCACGTTTTGCTTTCGTGGAGAAAAAGCTGTAGGAGGGAAGACAGCGAAAGACAGAATGACAATTATTTACTGTGCTAATTCCGATGGAAGTTATAAACTTCCGCTTTTTTGTATAGGTAAATCACGAAATCCATGGTGTTCTAAAGGCATTAAATCATTGCCCGTGAAATACACATCCAACAAAAACGCATGGATGACTTCAAATTTATTTAAGAAGTGGCTTATTGATTTTGATAAGCAATTAGCTAAAATGAATAGAAAAGTTATTTTATTCGTTGATAATTGTTCAGCTCATAAACCTGATGTGAGACTAAATAATGTAAATGTACACTATTTGCCGCCAAATACATCGTCACTCATTCAACTCATGGATCAAGGAATTATATCCCTCTTTAAGCGAAATTACAGAAAGGAAGTGGCCAAGAAAATTATTTCGACAATGGACTATTATGATACATCGTCCTCTAAAATTGCCAATGTGTAACGGGCCAGTGCTCAAAGGTATGCACAAGTCCCGTCCAGACCAATGGTAGATGTTAAATCCCGTAGCTCATGCCGCAGATGGGGTGGATTCTCAAATAAACTTGGCTAATCTCTCACAAAGAGAAGCTCACCGTTTTCCAAAACTCTTATTAAACTAATAGATGGTCGTAAAAAAGGGCGCCAGCAGTCGTAGGTCGAAGGGTTCTGATGGTCGGTCACGCGACTACTCGTGAATCCGGCACCCTGTATAGAGGCCTCTTACGAAACCTCACCCTGTGTGTAACTTACCTCGTGGAAGCTCTATTAAAACTCGCTCTGACGTTTCACCAATGAGACTCAATACACAAAATAAACACTGTATAAGCACTTGATTTGTCTTACTTAATTTTGCTAAGGAAGTCCTCTGAAGACTTCCTTCTTTTAAAACGATACAAGAGAGAAATGCTAATTCAATATTTACTTCTCTCTTGAGCAAAGATATCTAGTCTATAATTGAAATTTGGAATATACACTACGTGCTTTTTGATAGCCAAAAGAACAAAATAATGAAATTAAGCTACTTCGCCTGGACCAGAGATCCACTTACAAAAACAAAAATACAAAAAGTCGACCATACTTACATTTATTAAAACAATAATGATAATAAAAAAATGAGTCAAACACACACAAACAAAAATACAAAAACAATAACAAAATAGCACTACAAAAGAATACCAATAAGAGGCATAAATTAATTTCTGTTTGGAGAACAGAGTCGATAAAATAATAAAAAAACAGAAACAATCTATAAGAAAAACAAATTATTACAATAAAAAAAGCGAAATGATTCTGTTACGTTAAAATTTTAAAATAGAACACAAAAGATCAAAATTCAAATATTAATTAACCCGACTAAGGTAAACTTGACCATAAATTGTTAAATATTGACAACTGAACTTTACATTTAAGAACAAAGAAATGATTGCCAAGTTAGTAATTTTGTTGCAACAATTTATCAAACACCAGCTAAAATTACCTGGGAACGTTCCTGTTACAAATTAGTTAAAAAGTTACTTGTAAAAATTATGATTTAATAAAACAATACGAAACTGATCCTGTCTAAGCAAAGTTTTCGTATAAAATATTTCACAAAGTTCGACGTTCTCCTAGTCTTTAAACATTAAAATTCATATAATAAAACATAGCAGGTTTTCTTTCTTACTCATACAGGAATTCTTTCTTCCAGAAGGTATGTGCAGACCTCTGTTTTCCGACGAAAGGCAGCTAGATCCAATAATTGAGAAAACTTTAATTTCGAAGAACAACCACTTGTTTTACGTTAATCACAAAAAAAACATAAGAACAAAATCCAGGCGTTTACACACAATTTTATAAACGAAAGTCACTGAGTCTCAAGCACTATTAAAATTTTGCGGAGCTTCCAAAATGTAGTATACACACAGATGCTACACCAACGGGGCCAAAATGGTTGCGTTCCTACCCTCTACAATTTCTGCTTCCTGGAGGACACCAGCGTAATTATATTTGGGTTATACATTCCCCACGATAACGAAATTTATAAGCCTTGCTGTTGGCAAACAAACCACTTTCTTCCGCGTCTCTGACACGAAGAAATTACGATTTCTCCAGTCCGATCTCTTTTTTTTCTAAGAGGATCGCTTCACTTAATTTGGTTTGAATCCAATTAGGGGATGTAGAGGTAAACGTCGAAAATTACCACACGTTGGTTCGAGTACGCAGCTCTTATGGTACTGCCTAACCTCTGCGTTTTTTGTTACGCAGTTCGTACTTACGGAAGTGGGGTTAAAAAGTCGGATATACATCCTAACAGATTAAGACATTAATACTCTTTATGCGACAATGGAAAATTTTACTTGTACATTCGCTAGTTTAAATTTGACTTCCCCGAGACTGTGTGACTGCAATATTGCAACTATTGATTCTGGGCATTTAATATTGGAAATCAACGAAAGACACGTCTACTGGAGTCTAGGTGACGAGACCACAAAAATATTAATTCTTTAAAATAACATTATAACAAACATTGGTTTAATGAAACAATTTAAATATTGCGCGTCAAGAAAACAAATATCCAAACGAAATTGAAAAACGGGCGGATTTAGTGCGAATTTTAAAATAACATTACAAACGATATGTCAAAAGACATCTCAATCCTTTCAGCTATCCATATGATGAATAAGAGCTGGAATAAGATAACTGGAAGTAGCACAGAAAAATGTTTCATTCACTGTAAATTTTCAAAACAAACGATTACGGATAGTGAGGAAGATTTTGAATGTCCTCCTCCTGAAGAAATGACTTCAGACAATTGTTCTAGATTTGCAACATTTTATAATTGTTTGCCCGTTTTCGGAGATGTTGAAGAACCAGAATTACAAGAAAACGAAGATTTAATAGGTTTTGATGACAATGAGAACAAAGATGTCGTTTGTGAATGGTCTACAGTATCTGGCCAGGAAGTAACAAGCGCGTGTTGTGTAATAAGAAAGTTTCTAGAAGGAAAATCAAAGGTTGATTTCAATCATTATTACAATTTAGAACAGCAAATAACGGATTTATTGTGTAAGGACAAAAAGCAATCTAAGATTACTGACTTTTTTGTAAAAACATAATTTTGATCTAATTTATGGACATTTTAATTGAATTAGATTTAATATCTCATTGTTTCAATAAATAATTAATACAGTATCCTTACTTTTATCTTACTTAAAGCTGTAATAAATAACGCTGAAAGTTTTATAGTATAAATCTCAAGCGATGTGCAATAACCTCAATTTGTCTTGCAGAATTCTGAAAATCCTAAAGTCGGTTAATGGAATATCCCGGTTATTGGAATAATTCTCTTTTGTCCAAACACTATTTCAATAAGCGGGTTTTACTGTAAATATTATTTGTAGAGATACACTGCGGTATATCGTTACAAGCAGATTTTCAGTTACAGTTTCTTTTTCTAACCGACTGTATATCAAGTTTAATTTAAGATATAACATTTGGCAAGTATGATAATATGATAAGGATATTCAGAAACAATTTTTGCAAAAGTAGCAGCTACAGTAATACAATACAATAGAACCAAAATTGAATTTTATCTTATTATCTTTTTCCTGAAACGCTTCACATATTTCAAATTGCAAATTAAGGTATTTTACATAATTTATTGAGAGAGAGTCAATTGAGGTTATAATCGATTAAAAGCGGGACTGATAGTCACAGTTGGTGAACTAATACATCTGCGTGTTGGTGAACGTTTGATTTCAATTTATATTCTAGAAAGGGTGAAGTTATTTTATGAGAACAGGTAATAGCAATCTGACAGTTTGACGGAAGAGAACTATATTCCAAAGTTTTGTTAATGTAAGGAAATTAAACGATTACGCAAACCTTCGTCAAAATTCAACTTTGTGATGACCATTCTGGCGTATTATATTGAACAAGCTTATATGAAAGGAAACATGTTAAAACGTAAATCGGTTATTCAAAACTACATCAATGTTTATCTTTAATATGGTCATTTGAACATGGCCACAAAAAAGCATCTGGAATTACTTTCACTAAAGCTATTTATATTAGAGTTGCTTATTTTCAAATCTTCCCTTTAGATAAATAAATCAATTTTCTGGAAATTATGGTTATAAACAGAACCATTTAAGGATCGCACTTTATAATCACATCTAACAGTTGACCCAAGTTCAGAATGACCATAAATCTAGCCTGAACCCTTCTTATCAACCCGAGCAGAAACTCAAATCAAACATTGCATTAATATCGTTCCATAACTTGCAGTATTGACAGGTTCACGCTAGAATGGTTTATAAAAAGAGTATTTGCAAATTTAATGTTATAAATTAAGTATCTATCCAGTAAATGAAGAAGAAGAAGGCGAAAAAATTTTTCTTTCTAAAATAATAAATTCTGACTATGTGAGAAAAAAGAAACGTTTTTATATAAATAGGGTACAGCACAGAAAAGCGTGTTGTACTTAAATAACTAATATCCAAACTTTTGGGAAAATTGTGTTTCCATTTCTCTTTCGTGGGTTATGAATGTTTCATTGTGTAGAAGGAAACTCGTACGTATAAAAGATACAAAATAAAAAGCATCTATTTGCAAGTGTAGCTATTTATTTTTCACTGAAATTGTTTTATAGAGAATTGATTACATGTATTCGAATTTTTATTAGGTAACGGTAATTTCATAAACGAATGCTTCCTGGCAAACTTGTTCCTAAATCTAAATTAAAAATTGAGTTGCGCCAAAGGGAGCCAGCTTTAAACATAAAACGTATTTTAGAAGATTTACAATTTATTATGCCCAGTAGCTATATAAGAAGCCAATCTTATGAGATTTCAACATCAATCTTTTGAAGACGATTTCACTAGGGCTGATATTCAAATAATAAATTTTATCTTGACAAAGATGTCATTGTTTACACTTTCATCGAGTGGTTAAACTGTTTTAGAAACTTCTTCGATTGCTTTAAGAAAAGATGATAAGTAAGCGTCTTTTATGCGAGCTTTTGATGTTGAACTTGTATTATAAGTATATTTACAGCACAATATGGTTTAAAAATACCCGGAACAGAACAAAACGGAATATCGCTGCCTAATTAATGAAAATTCTCTTCTGTTTCAGGTTGTTCAAGAAAATATAGCCGACGATGCTAAACCCTACCTGTGGTTTGCACTGCATTGGTTGGCTATGTCACACGCTTGTTACAACCCCATCATATACTGTTATATGAATTCAAGATACAGGGCAGGATTTCTTCGGGCATTTAGTGTGATTCCATGCTGCCGTTGGTGCTTACCACCTCTATCATTACTCCACCCGAAAAATACGAATTTTCCCCTCACAAGTAAGTCCAAGTACGTAATAACCCTCATCTCATAATAGGTATGCAAATTTGTGCATTTATCTTGTTAGTGATATTTTGAATAAAGCAGATAAATTAGTGCATGTTTTTAGATAATATACATTACGTCGCAAAACCGATTTAATGTTAGAAAAAGTATAATTTGATTTTTGCGTGTTGCATGTGTATTATTATAATGAAATCTTTTCTAATTTAATATTTATCTTTTACTATTTATCCGTTAGCGTGGATTTACATAAAACAAAACCTTTTCGTTTTACATTAAATTTAATTTCATAAAATAGACGAGTGGTGGTTTGAACTATGGCGTATTTACAAAATATAAATTTACGTATAAAATATGTAATAACGAACCACCTTCCGTCGTAAATTACAAAATGGGAAAACGCCGCATAAAGTATAAACCTTTTGGGGGAAATAAACTTTAAGTGAAAAAGAAAAATATGGCGTGTATATGACTTTATATTTAACTCGCGTGCATTGTTTAATCAGTCATATAATCCCAGTGAAACTTTTCTATCAAATAAATTGTAAATAACAATTTTAAGCTGCTATTGATAAAATCGATAATGGTAATAAAAACTTTGATATTAATGGAGATTGAAGAATACTCATAAAATAATTAGGCACTTCATTCATGCCGTAATAGAACAGCACATGCGAGGTAAAAAGCTCTTGCAACATTTATTACAAATTATAAGAAAACATTTTTCATTTCCTAAGATCCGTTTTGTTTTATTACAGTATTCAAGATTTATTGTTCTTAAAAACTTTATGTATTTCGTGTTAGATGAGAAGAAAAAAAATGCATAAAAACTTAATGATTTGTTTTTATAATAAAAAAGGTTTGATTACATTATTAAACTGCTTATCAAGAGATAGAAGATGATCATTCTTTGCTTAATCTAAGATTCTAAATACGAACTTAAAATGTTTCGTTTTCCTCTACGAGGAGAAATTTGGTCACCACATTCTTCGCAACGTCATTTCGGTATACCTACATGTTGTCTTAGTTCCAGACTCCCACATTTTTTTGATTTGATTTGTAGTAAAATAAATTATACGAGGCACAACCAACAAAGACAGTGTACACTAAAACAAATTAAAGACAAGAAATAAAAGATATTATGTACGTAATAAACCAGTTAGGCAAAATCCCTGAAAGTATCCTATTTAATACTCAGCAAGCATAAACGGAAAATTCCAACAAAAATAAAAATAAATGCTAAAAACAATGAAAAAAGTAAAAAACATTACAAAATGTATGTATAAAAAAAATTTAGATGTAAAGAATTTGTAGCAATTGGTGTTTTAGAAAATCTAAGCAACGGTTAATGGAAGAACAAGGAAAAGAACAGTTAGAACTCTCTGTGATACAATACTACCACTGATAGATAAAGATTTTGTTAAAGGAACAATTTTGGCCGATTCTTCTGTAATTTTGCCTGCTGAGTCCAAATATCTCATCAAAATCTGACCATCACCCACCATTTTTTGTAAGTGTTGGTTTCTATCTCAAATTAGCATCCTGCCCTAGCCCCATATATTATTTTAATTCTTTGGATTTCTAATTTTGCGAATCCCCTTTAAACCACAACACTTCTTTAATCATGCATTATTATTATTAGTTTGGATAAATCTGATTTTGGGGGCTAACCGGACGACTTGAGGTTTCCCGTCAATTGGCAATTTCGAGGTTTCATGCGTGTTCAGGACTGACTCGTTATGTCCTAAAATGTTTATTTCCTAACTATCGTTTGCCAAGTGCATATCAATACTCCATTATCACCCGTATTACATCTTTACTAACCAAATCTGTGAATCCCACAAGTTTAGTTCATTTTACATATTAACATTACATTGCCATGCAACTGTGTGAACAGTCTTGACAACTTTTGTTACGTGTGTAGAACACAAAACGGAACAGATTTTTTTCATAAATTTAAACGCTTGTATTTATTTAAAAGTTCCACAAAAATAAGGTAAAGTATAACATGCGTAGCAATAAATCACAAATATATTTAAAGGGGCCCTTTTAAGCCGTGTGGATGCTTGATCTGCTCCGGGGTCGGTTGACTTCACGTCTCATAAAAGGTTTCATGCATTAGCTTCTTATCAAGTAAACACGTCACTGAAAACTTACAGGAGTGAGAGGGGTTGCCCAGCAGCTTCCCTCGTCGCGTCTAGAAGATCGTATCCCGGTGTTATTGGCCGTCATCATCAGTGCACCGCCTGGATCATGGTGACCTGTAACAAGCACTTATCGTGCTGTAATAGCATCCAACTGACGCGTTGGACGACCATGTGTTACCACCGTCATAGCACTGGAGACCGCTCCTCCTGTAGGATAGCAGTGCAGGCACATACAGGGGTTCGAGCGCCCCTGCGGTCGCTGCCCGGGTGGTACCAGCGCGGACCACTGGCAGGACTTACTTACTGTCTTCCAGGTCGAGGTAGACTATATAACCCCGCCCAGCCATGTATCCCCAAGCAGATAGCTAGCTATGCGATTAATTTTAGCGGTTGTACTAGTGCTTTTTCTCCACGAATTTCTATCCTTCAAACAACGAGCGCCCCCCATTCACTCTGGGGGACAGCGATACCAAGTAGCGGTAATTACACACTGTTACGCCTTATCAACAACAACAACATCAATAACAATAATAATCAAACTGCTAATTAAACCAAAATAGCATATGCAATTGCATTAAATGGTCCCCACAAAAAACACACAAAAGCAACTTTGACACTACGACTTCGCGTGAGGCCTCTTGCGGTCGACGTACACCGACCCCGCACTTACGATTGCCCTTTTACAACTCACTGCCCTGCTACATATTAAAATTTGGGTGTTGTATTTTTGTTTTTGTGCAGCTGGAGGGTGTGAATGCTTTATGACAGGTCAAACCCAGACAGTTATAGAATTTATTGCTTTTCAAATACAGTTCTCTCTTAGTTACATGCTTAACAAATTAAAGAAATTTAATACAGGCGTTTATAAAATACACATTAATATGAGGGAAGGCAAAAGTGAATTCCACACTTGTGTGGTGAATTAACTTTCAAACCTCAAAAAAGAAATATAACCCAGCTCATTAAAAAGTTATAAACTGTACTTTGGGTGTAAAGTAGGAGATCAGGAGATCAGCTATTTCACTTCCTATATCACCACCCATTTTTTGCCTCTGCGCATTTACATTAACAGCTTTAAGAGTTAACGACGCCTACTCTTTTTTGCGCGTTTTACGAATTAAGTGGCAGGGGCGCTTTAAAAGAACATGCTTGCACAGTACATGTAGAAATAGCAAGCTCTGAGAGTTGCTTTTAGAGAGAACGCAATAAAAAACACAAATTTGTTAAAGTGAAACATCTGACTCTTACTTAATCTGTGGTTTGGGCTCCACATGTCTGCTGTTTAAGATGTGTTGGCCCTGAATGGAAAATCTCATCATATTCCGTTTGTAGTTCCAATGATATGGTGAGAGTCAAGGGACCATTTTTTGGACTGCTATTTTTGTGCAACTAAAATCGCTGGCATATTGAATAAGTCAAGAAGTAAAGTATCCAAGCATTTCTTCAGCTATACGACTTGTGCTACATAATACTACGGACCTTCCAATACCATCTTCACCAGATTCATGGAGTCTGGATCCTGAGGCGAACCCATTAGACGACTTCGAGGGCCAAGAAAACAGGACAATGGATCCTGACTTTGTTGATATATCCTAGGATCCTCATAAAATAAGGTAGTCAATTTTAATGATTCAGTCTGTGATTTGAATTTGCTAAACAATCAAGCAAAATTCTTCTTCTTCAAGGCTCAAAGGATAGAATTTATTAGACAAAAGGACCAGAATATGCACATGCCGTAGTAGGCCGCAAGAACTACAGCATTTATTTAAAAAAAATGACATGACCCTTTATGGACTTTTCGAATACAACCTTTAAAACTGTTCTTCATAATAGAAATGAAAATTCTTCTATTCGCATTGCTCATGTTATCCACATGAAAGAATTGTATGAAAGCATGAAGCAACTATTGAACAAAACAGAGTACTAAAATTTCAATGGCAGATTTGTGCAAACTTAGAAGTTGTAGCTTTAGCACTGAGTTTACAGTTGGAATACACGAAATTTTGCTATTTTCTGTGAGAGTGATATAGAAGGGACTGAAAAAATCATTATATTAAGAAGCTATGGCTAGAAAGAAGTAACCTTCCTGAAATTAAGAGTGTTATTTGTGAGCCTCTCGTTAACTCAGAAGAAATTCAGCTGCCACCTCTTCACATCAAGTTGGGATTAATAAAAAACTTTGTAAAGTCGATTAACAAAGATGGTGAAGGTTTTTTTTATTTAACAAACAAATTTTCCAGAATAAACAAATTAATGAAAGATGCCAGTTTTGACAATATCTTCGATGAAAGAGAGCCACCTGCTTAGCAGTCGTTCAAAATTGTGGTGACAAACGTCCTCGGGAATACAAAACCTAAAAAGTAGGAACAGCTGATAGATGAACTGCTGTAAAATTACAGAGATCTGAGAGCAAATATGTCCCTGAAGATTCATTTTTTCCATTCACATCTGGATCTTTTTCCAAACAATCTTGGTGATGTCAGCGATGCACATGGTGGGCGTTTTCACCAAGATACCGCCCACATTGAGGCCTTAAAAGAGATGCACCAGCAACGAGATACAGGCGAAAGTCAAATAGAAATAGTTTTGTAAATAAATTATCTTATATTATGTAATTCTATTATTCCATCAGAACTTAAAATTTCTGAAATTTCGAACGTGTTTTATTCAAAAACCTTATGTGCTGGGAAACTTTTGGAAACCAGATTTGGAATCGGCAAGGGACATACTATAAGAATAACCCTTTTGAGTCCATGTAACATTCAAGAAGTTCAATTTTGTTTATCAGTGTAAACAGCCAAAAATTACTAAATTGGTCTTTTGTGGGTAATATTTAACCAAACTAGAAAAGGAAGAAGTTGTATGAAAAAATGTAAGTAACAAACAACAAATAAGTATCATGTGACTAATGGAGCAAAAAGTCTAAAAGTAACGAAGGCCAAAGAAAATAATTGCATAGATACATAACGCCTTCTATGTCAAAAGGTAAAAGGAGACGATGAGGATTCTCTAAACAGTTTGATGCCGTAAATACTATTGGCATAAGTAGTTCAACTAAACTTTAAAATAAATAAAAACTGTTTGCTCTAATAGATGTCAACGGTTTCTAGAAAACTTAAGGCTTTGCGGTAGTCGAAATATCAATGTTATGGATTTGCACTTGACAGGTTTTAGCTTTTAAATTTCCTTCGCCTGTATACCCGCTAGAAAACACCACAAAAAAGATAATGTCAACTGATTTATCTGATAATTGTCAGACTCGTCTCAGATTATTTGACCACGCTACGAATTGTGTTCTTTTAATTATAGAAGATTCCGACAATAGCTATATGATTATTAAGAGCATAATTGCACTTTAGATATTTAGGATTGTTATTTGGTGTCTCTTAGACAGTTTTCGCATTTAAAATTACGTGTATTCAAAAGGCATACACTCCAATGATATAAAATTAACGTAAAAAAAAGCGGAATGCGGCACCATGCAGCAAAAACGTCGTATGTGGTTCCACCAGGTTACACACTAATAAATACTAGGTAATCGGATCTTACTGTGGATTTTGTTTACCAGTGTACTGGAAAATTGTATTTTTCAAAAGTTGGGACATCTCTCTTTGTAACTTTTAGTAAATTTAGTTCACACCACGAAAGGTGTTTCAAATAATAGTATTTTTAGGTTATAGGAATGTTCTCTATTCTTGAGATATTTGCGATTTTCATGCCGATAAGAAGCTCAGAAAAACTGATTCCGTTGAAGTAAAATTTTATTTACTACTATAAAAGACCGTCATAAAGTAACAAAACAAAACTGTTCATGACAGATTTTAACAGAGTTTGTCCAGAATATGGTTCCTTTTTTCTGTTTCAAAAGCGAGGTAACTATATTAATGTAATAGTCTGCGTCGCCTAGTAGCTTTATAAGTTTGAATTAGTAATAACTAGTTGAACACACGGTAGTTTTTTTATTTCATTCTTTTTTGGTAGAACTTTTCTTGTTACACAAAACGTGTAAACTATTTGCTGTATTTAATTACGCGATAGAAGGAATTTCCTCTTTCGAGTAAACTAACGAAAGCGTTCAACTGAGGTTGGTTAGTGATGGATTCTTCATTGAAGTTGATAGACGATAGCAATCAATAAATGAGAAAGTATTGCTTTACGTATTCTTATCAATCACTAAATCTATTTACACTAGGAATTCTCCTGGAAATAACGATGGCTTGACAAATATTTAACATCCCTAATCATTCGGGCAAATAAATTAAGAACCTTTGCAGGCACATGTTTAAGAGTGGGATTACAACGTTTTTTATTTTGTTGGAAAACTATAATTAATAAATTCAATAAATATTGGAATAGAATCTTTTTGTATAAAATATTTTCTCATCTTACAGTTCAAGATATTTTAGCTTTTTTACAAAATACACAAATAATTTGATTACAAAAATGTAATGTAATTGTTAGAAAGAAATTAAAGATAAATTACAAAATTGATTTGTAATAAGAATAACAATAGTCAGCAACAAGGTTATCGATTCAACTAACAAATATGCAAACTCGTGACGTTGCTTTTCGCTACTTAAACGCTAACGGAGCAGTTACCCTTACAATAAAACGAACAAATGAAGCCAATCCTGCGGAATGTAACTACTCTAAAAACCTAAAGGAAAAAGTTGTTATGCTTTGGCTGAAGTTGACTGTTTCGGTTACATAAGTGAAATAAGTTAAATGCATGTTGATTTACTATGCAAAGTCATCGGCAAGTGTGGTGGTGACGAAATTGCTGGTGAGTGGTGCCTCTCCAAGCATCGTTTCTGCTGACGCCAATGTTGCTATGTACTTATTACGAAACTCTTATTGGAAGTTTAATTAGAATTTCTGTTTGGAATTTACCCCCTAAACATGTCTCTTAGTGCAGTTTATGTTCAGTATTCATTTCTCAAGGCTAGAGAAAGTAAAACAAAGACAAATATCATAAGAAAATGTACGCCAAAAATGTATTCATAATTATCAGCATAAAAAAAGCAACTCGAGAAAAGCGTCTGTTATTTTTCTGTATTACTTTAGTTTGTTTTCATGTGTTGTTAGATAATAAAGTAGTTTATTAAGAGTTTCTCAGACTTAGCTAATGTCTTCGTCCTTGTTGAAACTAATAATGTATCAAACCTGAATCACTAAATTCGTAAGAAAGAAATTTTTCTAGTGTCGTTGCATAAGCTTTTCTTATTGGCCGTTACTCGAATACTTCAAGTAGAAACAAGTTAAACTTGAGAATTCAATACATTGTATTTAATATGTTTTGTAATACTCTGTAAAATATGACTTTTATAAAAGTTTTAAAATAAAATATTGTTTTTGTACAAGTTCTTAAAATTGCTTGGTCGAAGGTCGCGAGAACAAAGGGATTTGAGTCGAAATCTCCCTGAAATCAATTTTTCCAACTTGTATTTTTTAGACTTTTATAATGTTACGAAGAAACCTTTATAAATATGCTGTTACTATAAAAAACTCTGTGTAAAAAATCTGTCTACGGCCTTGGTTTGGTTTTCAAAACCGCCTTCGTGACTGCCTCTCGGTATTAATAGTTATCTTTACCTAAATACAACAAAGACAACAAGGCAGCCTCTCTTAGACTTTTTGTAATGAAACGTTCAAAGAATCTCTAAATATAGAGATAATATTTGTTCAGGAATTTATAATAAATATTGTTTAAGTTTGACCTTGCTTATTTAGATTCTGGAATGTATTTTGATTGTTATATTTCATTATGTGTTGCTAGACCTAACAAATAAATATCGTTACTGAAATAATAGAATAGTGAATGTGCTTAGTTTTTACGCTGGTAAATGAAATAGAACCTAACAATAATAGCATATTATTTTGTTATGAGGTCTGAATCCATTTGATGCATGGTATTGTACGTGTAGTTAATGTATCTCTGTGTTCGTCTCAATAGAACTATTCGTGTCATAACTCTATTGTGTTGCAGGCATGAAGACGGAAAGCACGCTAGTACATCGAAACAACACCTGCAAAACTTACGTCAGCGTGAAACCGAAGAATGGCAGTAGCATGACTTCCTGTAATCAATTATCTATAAGAACTCTTTCTCAGGATGCTACCAACAATCAGCAACTCCCCAGTGCTAGACGTAATACACCGTATCACTCTAACATTACTGTTACTGAACAACTACTTATGTAATTTTGTACGTTAAGACACAAAGTAGCCCTGACGCTTAGTTATTTTGTAATACCTACAAACTTTATTTTCTTATTTGTGATATCCCATATAGCTTCAACGAAGTGAAGTAAGACAAAAGAACTGAAAAAACTACGTATGTACAGTGTATAATTTTAGTTAGGTACCCTATTGTTAACAATAACTGTCTTTTTTGTTGTATCAGTATTAGATAATTGTTAGCGTAGAGATTTGTGTTGAAAAGTGTTAAATAAAATTAACACTAAACATGCATTTATTTCTAATATTTCTAATTTATCTTTTGAAAAGAGGTATCCAAGCTACAGGTTTAAATAAACCGTAAAGTATCAATATAAAACACAAAAAATGCTACCTTCAGGTTTGTATGTTATCGGAAAAATATAAAATCATGTCTTTTATTGCACCTACAACTGTTCTTGTTATGGTTGTGATGAATACATAAATAAATAAATATGCCCACATATGCCGACAAGGTAAAACACAGGAACACACTTAGTTGTTTCTTACATAAATTGTCTTCAAAATTCTTACTTCCAATTATGTACTATTGAAACAAAGCTTAATTGGCCTACAGACAGATTAAGTTTCTTTCTCAGGTACAGTTTCACTGGCTTAATTTTAGTTAGACAAAGAAATATGATAAAACTGTACTTACGTTTAGCGCCACCGCGTACTATTGTTATTTTCTCAAAATGCAGCTTATTAACTTTTTCTTTGAATTTCAATAAAATATTTCTATTTTTGTCTCAAGTGCGCAAGAGCTTTAAAATTGATTACTATGGTTTTTTTAATATGAAAACATACGGGGTGTTTTGAAAATACGTTCTGAGCTAAATAGGAAGTATGTAAGTAGTGCTTAAATGATGAAACACATTTTTGTAAATGTGTATCAGTGTTAACCCTCAAAAGTGAGCGGAGACTCATTTGTGTGCAAATTATTTGTGTCAGTCAAACTTTCAATGTCCGGGTATTTCGTCATTGCTATAATTGCATTACTAGAAGCAATTTAACCTCAAAAAAATGCTCAGAGATTTGTTTTTTGCATATTTTTCTTTATGTTTTCAGCGTTAGGTGGTACATTACTGTGGATAACGTCAAGCTTGTGTCTGTACATTCAGATATTATAATGTTGTAAGTAACAACTAATAAGAATTATTGTTTGTAAGTGGCATTATTGCACGATTTTCAATGTTTGTTTTTATAGGTTAGTCTATAGTTACAAGATAAAAAGTAAGCTAGAAATTTTACTAAATTGCAACATATAAATTGTAATCTCCATATCGAAGAGTTGCCTCTTGATGCCGCATTCACAACTGCAAGGGTCTTATTTAAAAATAAACAAAAAGTACTATTACACTCAAAATCTTGGAACTTACAAGCGCAAATAATGTATTTTAATAAGGTGCTTATCAATTTTACAATCCTACGCTAATGTCCTCAAAAATTTGCAAATTGAATTTTAAAGATCTTTTTCAATTTAAAATACGTAGCTATTACAGTTTTACCCAACACAAGAAAACAAATTCAACTGTGATAAGTTACAATACATAGTAAATACAGAGTGTAACGTTCATTTTTTATGAACCTTAGATGGGTCTTGCCTTCACTAATTTTGGTTATCTTCACTGGGTGCTGTTTAATATCTTGAATCTATGTCACCGTTCCTATAAGAATTCGTACGAAAATATATACTTTTAGACCACCTTACATATCATTGAAATGAAATTTTTAATAATTTTGTTTGTAATAAATTTATGTTGCACATGGGAATTTTCTTTGTACTGAAAATCTTAAGAATTATTTCGTTGTAATTACTCTGGGATGGCCCGGATTGATCTTATTTTGTGATCTATAGTTATCTCTAGTTGCCAGATGTGGTTTAAGCAAACTTGTTTTGCTTTGTAGAATTAATTTCTGCTTGTTTTATATGATTTCACTCGTTTATTGTTCTGTTTGACATTTATTTGATATCAGTTAATTAACAGAAATTATCTATTATCACTCATTTGGCTAATGATTGGCTATTAAATTCAGAATAGGTAGTATCAGTTTTGGTCTATTTCTAGCTATTCGCATGCGATTTTTTTTCGAATTTTTTAGACATCTGCCTTTTGTCTAAATTCCCTATTCAGTTATTAGGTTCAAACAACTTTTTTGCTTGCATTTCTATTGTTCTCAGTGATATTTAATTTTTATCTTAAAGGAATGCGTGTTTTCGGCGATATTTTCGTGACTAGTTTGTTCGAAGATTAAACTCTTTTTTGGAATTTTTGGACCAACCAAACCACAGTTGCCATATACCCCTTTGGTGTCCCCAAACTGACTTTCTGAATGCTTATTGGTTGAGATCGTGCATTTTGCCTGCAGTTTCACTTTCCGAATTTCGACGGGGGTCAGTTTTAAGAACTCGCTTAAGACGAACGGGTGTGCTGATCAACCGTTCGGGTTGTGGTCTCTAACCGCTTAGATTTTTGTTGTTTCTACTTGAGGAGATGTGTTTAGTGTTACTGTGGGGGCCACCCTTGAATTCTGGGATTACCTTATTTAGCATAATTCGTTAAGAAGCTTCAAACGTATTGGAGGTATGTTAGACGGTCCCGTCTTTTAGTTTGTTCTCATTTGCTCCGTGTTCGTTTTAGCTTTAATGGGGAGGCCAGCAAATCTTTTGGGAGAGCCTGCAGCTCCTTTGAGAGAACGAGTTCGCCGGAGACAGCAGCGTTATTGGGGGTTCCTTCCGATGCAGTAGTGGGGAGCTGTTCCATCACCTCCTAAGCGCTGAGAACACTCGTCGCACTTCGGAACTGCGCGTCGCCTAGTGAATTTTGGACGTCATCTCCTGATTGCGAGTACGGTCGCCCGTCGCATCGTGTTACAAGACTTTTAAATTTTTATTGTCGGCTTCCTTCCTTCAGGAACGATTAACCATTATGAATTAGTTTTT
>VTPC01004475.1:0-16780 GCA_011009095.1 Ignelater luminosus
GCATTTCATCATAACCGTCCAACGATGGGTTGAGACAGAAAAAAAGTTGTAGAGTGCCTGAACAAATCTAAAGAAATACAACTTTCAACGGCGCTCACTTCAAATTGGTTAAGCGAGTGTGCTGCACATACTTATTTAAGAAATTCAATACGGCTGTGGCAAGCACTTCTCCAGTGTGACTGCCTATAGGAATGAATGTGAGAGAACATTCACTTCTCCATCAGACGATCTAACATATCTCATCACTACAGTTAACTGATCTACGTGAGACATATTTGGTGTCGAATCAACGCTTAGAGAATAATACTTCGTTTCTTTGATTTTTTCTACAATAACATTCAAAACTTTTTTCTCCATTATTTCAATCACCTCTTTGCAAATCGTGGGAGATCAATAAGAAGGCTGTTGAGAATTGATGATTAAAAGTCACACTTAACTTTCAATTTATGTACATCAATTGGTTTTAGATTGATAAAATAGTTATTGGCATTATATTATTATATTAACAATCTATGCCGATGTTTAAATAATTAAGTTCTAATTTCAACTGACGCCTTTAGCTGTTAAGGTTAAAAATGATTGTTACCTGTTTATTTTTAAAGGAAAGGAAGAATCATCTTTCCTAGAAGGGAGCTTTTGCTGAAGGGCTGATGCGTAAGCTTGAAATTCTAAAAACTATCTTAGTTAGGTACTTAACTAAAGTTGCATATTGCCCAATACTTGTTGCTTAACATTATTCTAAAATATTTAATTTTAAATATTACAATGAGACCTAATACTCAAAAAGGACTTTCCTCTGCCCTGGTTACCATATTTGGCTAAATGAGGACTCAAAAAAGGGTCGTATTCCGCAATTAACTCTAAAATCCCCAAGTAGTTGCCATTATTTTGTGAACCAAGGATTTCTGGGTAGTGGCGCAAGTGACGCAACTTATCAACTGATAAACATGTACAGATGAGTCATACCTCAGCTCGTCAGCTGTTTATTCTCTCTGCAGCGCGCCCACACGCGTTGGATTGGGTTACCTCCACTCTTTTGAATAATTGTTGAACTATCACGAATAATGCCATTTCACAGTACAGATAGAAGTATATAAGATTTTCATTTAATGCTTTTACGTTTTAAACTAAGAGCCGTATGAACAACTAATCATGAAATAATAAGGATTTTATTATGTTGCAGTTTATGGCGTTTTTTCATTTGTGAGGCTTTTAAATGCGTCAGGCTCTCTCGGGGCCTCCTTAAAACCTCGGGGCTCCTAGGCAACTGCAACTTTGCCTAATTGGTAATCCGGCACTGCCTTTTCCAGTTATATGTCATAAAGCATGTAGTGATGGTGGGGAGGATTGAAGGAATCTTTTTTAAGTGTTTCAAAAATGGAGTTAACTACTAGGATAAGATAATTTGTATTATTTTCAGTATAAAATATTAAAACTCAAATTTGTCAACCGTACTATAAGCGGAAATCTACAAAGAGGCACATAAAAGACTTTAGAAATGATATGTAGGTAATTTGCAATCTGCCGAGAAATGCATCGTTTTCGAGTAAAATCAAATCATTAAATAAAAATTGCAGATCCATAACTTCTTTGTATGTAGAAATTTAGGAATGTAAAGAACATGAAAAAACTATAGACTTTTGATTCAGTTTGGCACTTGAAGTCATCTCTAGCATTTTTACAGGCACTTTCAGAATGTTCTGTATATAACTCACCCTTTTGATTTAAAGCATTATAGTAACAGTTGAGATTGGATTGGTTAAAGCAGTGGGAAAATTGTGTTTTTGGTCTTTATCCCAAAAATCATACTAAATATTAAATAAAATTTACAACTCGATACCCTTTCTAGCTCATAAAAGTTAAAATCAAAAATCGAAAGATCAGATTCAAATATTTGTTCGTATTCTATCCTTTATCTGAAACTGAAAATTATTTACACACATTAAATGTCAATAATGACGGCTTATATATCGAAAAAGCGACGTTAATTAGAATTTCAACTCTACTACAGTAGTTAGTAAAATCCAACATGTTTAATTTCAGGCTTGATGGTATTTACAAGCTTTTCTCTTTTTATACGTTTTGTTTTAATTTTCATCCTCTGTATTAATTTGGCTATAAATAAAACATCCCGGTTATTGGAATAAAAAGTTCGTTTATTTGTTTTCACCACACTTTATTATTTCAAAGGTTTTTTTTATAATGTGTTGCCCTGCATTATATTTTCAGTGGAGTTTTCGATAAAAAACAACTTGTAGATATGAACGAAAAGGGAACTGTTTTTTTGTTATTTGCTTCATAAAGTACTCATCGCATCAAATATTCAACAAAGTTCAAAGCTTTTTTGTCTCGGAAACTCTTGAACTGCTGTCAGATGCATTCTTTAAATCATCTAACATAGTGAGCCTTGTCCACTAGTAGATTCTACAACATTGGTAACACATGCATACGAACTAGTAGCGGAAGAACAGAGAGAATATTAAACAATAGAATGTTTCCTCTAGGTATAAATTCCAGCGTTTTCTGTTTATGTTTCTTTTTCATCTCACGTCCTAAGAAGTTAAGTGCCGACTTTGCACAATTCAAAACTTTTTCACAATTGCAAAGGTTTTTTTCCCAGAAACCTAGAATGAATCAAAAGTGATATAACCCTAACAATGCACGTTTATCATAAGTTAGTTTCCGTTATCCTAGTCTACTCCAGGGATTACTCAATATAATTTATTTCTTTAAATTTTGGTTTTTCAGAAAAACGCTTTCTGCTGTACAAAGTTACATATTTGTGTAACCTTTTAGAGAGTTTACTATTTATTGTTCCGTTTTACGCCAATAGTGTTGGGTGTTTTAGCTTTGCTGAACTCTTTTCTTTGGCGCTTTTCATACTAAACTATTATTTCAGTGTGAACAATTTCAATAAAAATAACTGCAGCATGTTGTTAGTATAGATTCTCAGAATCTTTTCATTTTAGATTTATTCATCTGAAATGTTGTGAAAAAACTGATTTCATGCAGTTCCAACTATTATTTTACCTTTGAGGCAAGATAGTGTTTGTCTTCTGCTCTTTGTCAACGTGACGGGCGTTTCAAAAACGAGCAAACAGGAAAACACAAACGGAATGTGGGTCACTATTAAAGAAAGTGAGATGAATGTATTTTATTTCATAAACTCTCTTTTGTTTTTCAGATAGATTAAATCTTAGTTTCGGATCCATGTTTATTAGATTTCTTTTGTTTGTTTTAAACTCTAGAATACACTCTCAACGTATGGCTGAATGTTTTCTAGATACCTTGATATAGAAAAATCGGAAAATAAAATGGAATAGGTCTTTTGTAGAATCAAGTTATAAAATAAGTAACACGTTCAGTCCTCATAGTAACCTATAAACGCCTGATTTATACAAATTCTAGAACATTTACCTATCTGAGAAGTAATGAAACCTGAATAAAAGCCTTAAGCATCTGGTAATCGATACAAATACAACTGCATGCAATAATTGTGACTCTTTAAATCATGTTATTGCTGATTGTTTAGTTTACTAGATAAAAAGCCTTATCAAGATGTTTTGTTTTAGGTTTTCAAGATTTTTCTTTACAGACAAAAAAGTAACCTCGATGTGTTTTCCGTTTCCCCGTTTAGCCTGTTTGAGCAGTTCAGACATTTTTCTTCAGTTAACAGCGGGAATTCTAGGAAAGAATGAAGAGCAAAGGAAATGGATAGAGTAACTCCATGAGAATTACTGTTTCAGTATTTACTTATACTACCAACGGAACTAACTTGCGTTCCTTTACGATTTGCGCTCGTATTTACGACGTATGTGAGAAAAGTATTGAGACTGATTTCATACTAACCAAAGTTTTTATTTTTTTTAAACAACAATGTTATCCCCTTCAAAGTAGTTCCCTTGGGCAGCTATACACCGGCGGAGTCGTTGTTCCCACTCTTGGTAGCAGCGCTGGAAGTCTTCAACTGGTATGGCTTTTAACTGGTCGGTCACAGTCTTTTGAATGTTCTCCAGAGTTCCAAAATGACGTCCTTTTAGGACATGTTCCAATTTCGGGATAAGGAAAAAGTCACAAGGACTCAAATCAGGTGATTAGGGGGGATGAGGAACAACAGTAATGCGTTTTGAGGTCAAAAATTCACTGATGGAAATTGCTGTGTGACACGGAGCATTGTCATGGTGTCTGTCAAAATTTGATGCACGGTGAAAGTGTTTAAATTTAACTGTTCACTCATCATCCTTATTGTTAAACGACGGTCTGATCTCACAAGAGCCCTCACACGTTCAACGTTTTTGTCAGTTTTTGAAGTTGAAGGTCTCCCTGAGCGAGGTTCATCTTCAACGTGTTCTCGGCCGTCCAAAAATGATTTGTGCCAGCGGAAAACTTGTGCTCTTGATAAGCACTGTTCCCCATAGACCTGTTTCAACTTTTCAAAAGTCACACTCGCGGATTCACCAAGTTTAACACAAAACTTTATTGCACAACGTTGCTCTAAATTCCGATGCTCCATTTCTGTAACACACAATAAAAACACAACTTCACTGATGCCGTTGTCAAAAATAATGTGTTAGCTGTACGGAGTTGTAACTCGGACTGAGGAAGTGGAAGCGATAAACAAACCGGTTTAGTACAGGCTGGTAGACACAACGTTGCCAGATCTCCCGCAGTGTTGCCAGTCTCATTACTTTTCTCACACACCTCGTAAAACAGATATAGAAAGGAACTGCTTTTGCATCTCAACATTAGAAATCTGCACGTTCAAACAAGAACATCTGGAAATCACCGCTCTACAAAAATATCACAGCGTTTCGTAAATAACGTTCAAAACCACAAACCGACTGCTTTCGTCGCGTTACAGTTACCATTGATGGCTGTAGAAAAATCAACATTGACATCACCATCAATATCACAGATACCATTTCCCTTACTCTTATATCACGTCCTTTTGTTTGAGTCAAATAAATTTCGTAATCGGCAGTACTGATTCCAGTGTGCATGTAAAATGGAATATCCGAGATTACTGATTGCGAATTTAATAAGATGAAATTAAAAAATTGCTGTTCCTTTCTAGTTGTTACATAATAATCATAACGCAGGTGATTGAGTTTGGAAGGTTTTGAAAAACTAGATTTTAGCAACAACAAGGTTTGAGTCCCGTTAGTGTTTCCAAAGATCCGCAGAGCTTGCTAGATAGTTCTTAATGGACCCAATCCGTCTGATCCCAGAAAAGGCTTTTAAGCAAGCAGAGGAAATTGCCTGTTTTGATTTCTTCTGTTTTTGGCTTTGAAGATCTCGTAGGAAAAGATTTATAGAGACGTTTGCGCATCTAAGGATATCAACACCAATTCGCTAGCCCTTCAGGTAACGGCGCCAAAAACAAATTTCCTTTTTTGTTCTAACCTACCCTAGAAACGATCTCATGCTACTAGTATATGTTCAGGCGGATTTGGGAATCTTGACCATTGAGAGTTTCGATTCTGATGTTACAAATTTTTAAAGCGGATGTTCCGGACCGTTCTCAGAAAAACCTATCTTGAATATCTGGTCGATCAGATCATAGTTTTAGTAGGAGTTGGAAGATTTACTCAGACAGTTTGGGGTTCCGTCATTTGCGCGATGATGCTCACAGAGATGCGTCTATCGATGAAAACCGTAACAGTTAACTATAACTAGTTTCCGAGTTAGATCCACCAAAGGTAAACGAACTCAATTGGGGTACTAAACGGTGTTTGTATACCTTTCGAAAGCCTCCATTTTGGCCTCCTTTTAATTTTAAACCTGTTTAGGGCAACTCAATCCTCAGACACACCCAAAGACAGTCCACAGTCTCAAACCGTTGGCCTCAAACACAAGACCACAATAGAGTTTTGCCATTTTGGTCGTTAGCTGAAGGCTTCTGAGCCCCATCCGTTTTTGAGTTCAAAAGTTTCTCGTTTAGAAAACGTACTGAGATTGAGACTTCGTCTCGTCCCCATTCCTCTCATATCAGGCAGTTAATAAAAAGCTTCAGCCAAGAGTTTTAGAGTTCCATGCACTATTGACTGGATATACTACAGTCCAAATATTTCATTTCATTTTTTCCAGTGACGTAACATATTCTTTCAAAACCCCGTATCTATCTAGTGGATCAATGAATTAAGATTTCAAAACAAAATTATTTTACTCAAAAACGACGCATTACACGAAAAACACCAACACTCCTTTTTCTACCAAGCCGTTTATACATTAAAAACCTTGTAGGATTTTCTATTTTTCGAAAGCATATCAAATCTTGTTTAGAAAGTATAGCAGCCCTTATCCAAATCTCACATGAAATTTAAATGTCAAACACTGATAATAAGTGAGTAACAAACACGGAATGCAGAAGATTTTATATGAATTTTTCTCGTTGTTTTCGATATTCAATACGTATTGACAAGACTAGAAATTTACATTAGACTTTGACGCACTATCTATCTGAAAGGCAAACAAAACAATTTATGAAAAATAATGATGCAGATTTTATTTATCTGAAAGAATCCGCCTGCTAAGTCTTATTAGCCTTTAATTATTAGAGTATGAATACAGAGGGTATATACATCTCTCGCTTTACAGCAGCAAAAAGATCTAGAAGATCTTGTTGTTTTTCTCACCGATAACAAGCAAAAAACGGATTGTTACCTGGCATAACTGGCGGCTCTAAGTATATTTGAGATATCACAGTAATTGCAATAAAAACATCAGAACATCAAATTTTTATCTAATGAACAGGTAGTAGATCTTAAAAAAACAATAAAACTAAGAAAACAAATTCAGGAAATAATAAAATTCCATTATGATTTAAAAGTTTATTAGAATTAGATTGCAAATTATGTCATCTACCAATAATTTAAGGCAAATGTTAAGGTCAAATGATGAAAGTTTATTTTTTTTTTTACAGACTTCAATACTGTAATTTGTTAAGCTAGTTACGTTTACAGAGTAATAATGGTAATTTATTGTAGCAGAAACTCATTAAAGAAGAATTTAGTTAGTTAATAACAATTTTTTCTTTACGTTAATGTTTCAGTAACTTTGGAATAAATGAGAAAATTTAAGGCACACGTAAAAAGTAAATCTATCTTATTAGCGTAAATTAAATTTCGAAATCCCCAGGGCAAAACCCTCTCGGTAAATTTGCAATGCAAAAACGTAAACCAAGATATCCGATACAAATTCTTAAACAAAAACCGGAGTAGACCATTGTGGGAAGAAAACGACGTCGATTTAAACTTTTTTTAGATTTTTTTCTTTGTGACAAGCGCTTTCCTCACTTTTTGTGATTAATTGAAAAGTCCTTTTTTCTGAAAAAAATATATAAATTCTATTTTAAAAAGAAATTGCATAAAAACTAAATTAAATTAATTTTGAGAGAAAAAAAAAAAGTAAAATCTGAATTGACATCAAGTTTGAGAGGGAATCAAAGTACACAAATCCAGACTGGTTTGTAAATCGAATTATGTTTACATCCCTGTAGCCCCTGCAAATTCTATTTCCTACCACACAAAGCATGAAATGAGGTTAGAAACAGAAAATCAAATATCAAATTTACTACTACCTGTATTTAGTTGTTATATTAGACGAATGCTTAGCCACGGACAAACACAACTAATATATTAAGATTCTGCTTGCGAGGCGGATTTTAGACGTTCATTTCTCTGCTTCTCTGAGCAATTTTGATATTTTGACAGAAAGTGATTAGCAAACCCAGCACTCGGTTAATTGGCAATTTAGTTTAATGCGAGTTAGAATTTCAGGCTTGTTTTATTTTTGTTTCTAATGACGAACTTATAATGATGGGCTTACTGTTATTTCGAGGGGGAAATTACATTACGCTAGTTTCTTAATAATAAACATCATTACGCTGTATGAAAAAAATTAACTAACCTTTTCCAAATAAATTCAATAAAAATTCTCAAGATGTAAAGATTTTAATCTTAGCCATTAGGTCAAAAATTTCTGTACGTTAATTGAAAATTAATCTACTATTACAACTACTTAGGCATCAAGAATTTCTTAAGATGGTCTTCGTCTGTGTCATTACGATCCAAAATCCCTTAATAAGTCTGTTTGTCAAGAATTCTTTTCTTTTCTTGTTGTTAGCAGTAATTAACGACATGGCTGCAAGATCAGTGGATCACCCAAATACCAGCAAGTCGATGTGTTTGATTTGCCAGTTGGATTAACTATACTCAACTACAGGGGTACACATTATTGCTACAATTAAATATTACTATTCTTGTGACAATTTGATCAGGAATTCCACCTTATCGATTTCATTCGGCAAATTAACTGAATTATTCTGGATTAGAGAGGTTTGCGGGTCAACACGGAGAATTTCTTCGCCAACCCTTCCAATTGCTCAAACTTTGAACTAATTTCTTGAATTACCCGGTTCATGAATGCAAACACTCCCAGGTGTAGTTTTTCTTCGTTGGTCAAGTTTGCATCCTTTGATTTATCACCAAAAGATTGCTTTCTGTTCGTTGTTCTTTGAGGCTCAACTTAGATTCCAAGTTGTTTGCACAACTGTCTCGAGTAGCTAAAACTGTAGTCCACTATCTCATTTTGCTGTTCAACTAAAAATATCTTCAATGCCCCAATTTCTCCCGCACGCCATTGAATGTCCAGTCGCTTCGTCTGCAGGTAAATCTGAGCATCGATAATCTCTGGAAGGACTTCAGACCAAAACCCGAGGTAACAAAGAAAATATAACGAGTGCATTGGTGGCAACAGCATCCTACCGACTGAGTGCATTTTCTGTTCTATCGGTGCTTAACGTCCCAATAATAGGTTGATCACGAAAAGCACAAATATATTTTCTCCACCGTCCCGAAAAAGGTAACAGACTCCGAAGTGACGGAAGCGGCGTGAACACCAACTTGGTTCAAAGAGTGGTTAGTGCATGCGACAAACCGGGCCTTGGGGTTAACTGTCTTAATTTTTGCTTGGACTCCAGTATGTAATCCGAACATAGCAGCAGCGTTGTTGTAAGCTTGGCCTCTGCCGTTTTCAATGTTGAGTCCATCTTGATCGATCTTCTTTAAAATCATTTTCGCCATCTGTTCAGCGTTTTTCTTTTGGTTTTAATGAATTCAACAAGAAAAAGTATAATGTAAACCGGGTTTTACATATTTTACTCTATTTTTTACATGTAACGTAAAAAATAGTTTCTTACGCGTAAATATTCAACCCTGCTACGAACCAACAAACTTTATCCTCAAAAACGCTTAAAATCTGTTCGCTACTGGAGCACCCAATAGGAACTACGAACGGGCGCCAATGCTTGCTCATGTTTACACGTCTGAGGCATGACAAGGACGGCGGCGGCAAAATTATTGCGAAAAGTTCACAATCGCAACAGCCGATTGCTCCCTTGCTACGTCACTGGGTCTTGGGGTAGAGGCAAGTAGTGTTATTTGGTGTAAACCTTCTGTTGTGTTATAAGCTTCGATGTTTTTGTGCAGTTTGTTTCAGATAATGAGTCTAGATAATAAAAAAACATGGCGCAAGCTAAGTTCGACGTCATTTAGAGAACTGTAAAGAAGTATCTAAGATCTGCCCACTGTGTATACAGTTAACGAAACCTTAAGAATCTTTAAACAATTAAATGAAATTAACCCAATTTGAGAACTTGGGATAAAGCATGTTTAGAAATTCTTGACCTTTCTTTGGCATCAATACGTTTCGGTATTTTTAGCTTAATTGATCATAACTTGGGCTAAATCTCTCTTTAACCGTGCCGCGTAATATCTGTTAGTACGGTCTCGGACTCACCCATCTCCAATTTTGAGCTAGTTGGTAGGCATTCTTTTGCTTCTCTTTAAGTTAGGTCTTAGTAAAAGCGCGAAATCGTTTTTGCGCAGCAACAAATTGTAAGAAAAGACTAGATGTCTTAATTAATTAATCTTCAAACTACCCCCAAAACATATTTCCTATTATCTGAAAGAAATATTTGAAAAAGCCTATAATTAAGAACTACAGTAAATCAGGAGTTTTAGACTTAGTTAACTTTATCTTTTTAGATTTTACAATCTTGTTACGCATAGCATCATCTATCAGATGAATGCCTAACAATCGAACAAGCAGATACAAATAAGTTAGCATCTGTATTCTCTACATACGAGAATTAGCAAATTGCACAACTCACACTAAACTTTTAAGGGTTTCTTTCCCATATGTTTATCAACTAAAAGCAGCAGATAATTTAGACGGGATCCTGCATTATGAAAAGTCCCATTAGAAAGAAAAATCATCAATCAAGTTGATTGGAGAGCTCTTCTATATTTAATCGACCTTCAGGCGGACTTGTAATCTAAATCCTGGAGCAGGTCTGCTTGGTGTGTTCTGCCGTGATGTGTCCTTCTCTGAATTCTTCGCCACGCAAATTTGTTCTTATTTTTCTTTTGATACTTGACACTCACTCCATCTTAGAATGGCATAGATGCAACTGTTATGTGTTCCAGCTCGGACTGGTCTGGAGTGGTTCATTACTCACAGATTTGTAAATAGTGTTGAAATGTTCTTTAGGTTGACTTTTCGAAGTGGATGGTGTCAGCGAGTCGTTTGATATCGTTGGTACTTAGTGAATTTTTGAATTCTTGTTTGTTGAATCTTCTTCAACTGCAAGGCATAAGGGTGTAAATTATCAGTCTCATTGACGTCTGACGTTCAACGCAGCTGCAAAAGAGCACTTTGTAGTGTACGGAATTGCTGCATCGTGTTGATCCCACAAATGACTATGAGGGTTGCTATTTATATTTCTGGCCTAACAATGAAAAAACAAGTATTTATGATCGAAACTAGTTTTATTGTTTTTCAAAATATTCTCCATTAAGATTGATACACTTTTCCATGCGTTTGAACCAATTTTCGAGGCACTTTTCCACTCTGTTCGAGGCAGCTCCAAAATATGCGTTTTGAAACAAAAAACGGCTTCTTCTGGTGTTGAAAATCGTTGACCACGCAGTTTGTTTTTGATGTACGGGAATAAAAAGAAGTCATTGGGTGCCAAATCAGGGCTGTATGGTGGATGGCCCATCAACTCGACCTTCTGGCTGGTTAAATATTCAATTGTTTGAGCAGCGGTGTGAGAGCTGGCATTGTCATAATGAAGAATGATTCGCCTCTTCTTTGAAGTTTTCCGAATTTCTCCAATGACTTCTGGCAAACAAATGGTTGTGTACCATTCAGAGTTGACCGTCTTACGTTGCTCTAACGCCACTGTTGCCACATGACCGGTAATGCCAAAGAAACAGGCAACCATTTGCTTCGATGTGCTTCTTGGATTTGGCTCGTCTTGAAAGACCCACACAGTTGATTGCTGTTTTGTTTCGGGGTCATATGCGTAGATCCATGATTCGTCACCTGTGCAGATGTTATACACAGCCTTTGATGCACCTTTCGCAAATTTTTTCAACATTTTAATGCACCAGTCGACGCGAGGTTTCTTTTGAGCATTGGTCAGGTTATGCGGGATCCAACGGGAACAAATGTTTTTTACGGCCAAATGATCATGTAATATCTTGTTGATGCTAGTCATACTAATGCCCAAAGATGCCTCAATCTCACGGTATGTCACATGACGATCTTGTTTAATCAGTTCACGCACAGCATCGATGTTTTCAGCCACAACGACAGATTTTGGATGGCCTTCACGGATTTCGTCCTGGAGTGAACATCGGCCACGTTTGAATTCATTATACCAGTTTTTTACAGTGGTGTAGGATGGAGCTTCATCGCTATATAATGTATTAAGTTCATTGATGCACTCTTGTCGTGATAATCCACGTCGAAAGTTATGAAAAATAATTGCACGAAAGTGTTCACGGGTCAATTCCATTTTTTACTAGGGAATGCACTTTTCAATTAACTGCAAACAACACTAATCGCACTCAAATGACAAAATGTTGTGGTTGAGGTTATGTTCAACAATGTAAAGTTTACACCGGAAATGTCAGCTGACGCCTGGAAACAGTCAGTGTTGCCAAGGCCAGAAATATAAATAGCAACCCTCGTATGTCATATATCTGATTGGTCTGAAGAAGACTGGTCTGCACCTGTATGATTTCTTTTGTGTTGACGCTAGGAACTTATTTTCTTTTGCTGTGGTAAGCTGTGTCGGCTCTAATGGCCGTGAAAGCATAATATGGTAGTTTCGGTGCTGATGACTCGGAAGTTGCGCTCAAGATGATTTGTTCTGAATCTTGTTTGCCGCTCCTGCTCTAACGGCGTGGATGTTTTGATGCATGACTTTTTCGTAGTCCGTGTTGCTCCAGTTCGAATGACATGGATGTAGGGTTGGTAGAAGAATGTTCTGACGATAAAGATGTTGACGAATGATGCAATGAACTGATGTAAAAAATCTCTTACCTAGCGCAGTTGGTTGATGTACTATCTGTCGAGCCGACAGATGCTAGTTTCCCCTCGAAAGGCCCCGACTTCGAGACAATGAATCGAAGGACCATAAATAAAGTTATCGGTCCATGAACAACCATGAGCAAAGACATCACTGGTGACATATCAGAATAATTAATCCAGCGACTCAAGTGTCTTGATTTCTCAATAAATGAAACAGGACTTGCTGTGTCTTCGTGAATTCTAAGCAACACTAACGATCAGTGTTTCACCGTGCGCGATTCATCAAGCCATAAATCGTCAAAAGAAGAAAACTGAGTGTAACTAGCCTACTTAAATTCAGTAAAAAGATTTTCAGTATTACTTGTCGACAAACGTAGTATAAGTCAAAGAAGAGGATTATTTGTTTAACATTACGTTAGGTTTGGTCAAGCTTTCAATAGGTTTTTTATGATTAGTTTTGTTTAAATCATGAAGAAATAAATAAATAATAGCTTGCGTTAGGAAGTGTAGTGTTTATAGAATACAGTCTGTCCGTTTTGTTAAATGGCATACTTGTATGTAACACATCTTGCATTTGTTCGCATCAGTTTGTCATAAAGAAACTTTGATTTTAAGCATGTAATTGTTAAAAGCTACCTCTAAAATTCTATTATCTGCAACGTGTGTTAGGCATTTCTGTGTAATACGATTGAATGGAATGACCGTATATTTGTATCATCTTTTACTATAGTAACCCAAAGACCATAAATACGAAATACCTAGTTAATCTTGTTCGTCTTTCACATGGTCCCACCAATAAGAGAAAATTGCAAAGCCGGAAATGGCCGATCCTACATAGTCTGTAAGCTTCTGAGGCTTATATCTGCACACGAGCGAAGTAATTAACTTAATAATATTTTTCATCTTTATCTGGTCCTGCCAACAAACGAAAGTCGTAGGCAACTGACCTTCTACATAGCTTGTAATATTCTTGGGCTCATATCATTTAAGTAAGCCAAATTGACCTTTGACCTGAGTTCACCAAGAAGAAAAAGTTACGAACCAACACTGACCTTTTGTATAGCCTGTAACACTTGCTTGTACCCTGTATGCTAGTGAAAACCACATCGACATTGACCTAATCAGTAGTTTTGGATATAATCAGGAACATACATAATACATTTAAATTGGTAACCTGCTTTTCTTTATATTGGTTAAAAGAGGGTAAGTGCGTCTACTAAATTTAGCGTTCATACATGTACAATCTGCAAAAAATATTAAATACACTCATTCTTTTGAAATTTTGCTGTTTTCGAAGAAATCATTGGACACTTAAGTTGACTTAATTCATCTTGTACATCTTATAACACCATAATGCATCGGTAGAATTACGAAGATAATTAAAATGGCATCCCAAATTTCTTCTTCTTCAAAATGCAAAAAGTCCATTCCCATTCTTTTTAATAATAGCGGCAAATATAAAGCAACAGATAACCACCCAGTTTGCTAGAGAGAGTTGAGTAAGTAGGCTATGGTCCTGGGAAAATGATTTCATCAAAAGAAAATATATTAAAAGTACAAACGAATGTAAATGGTTCGCCTAAGAATTACCACAGAAAATTTATAATGCCCTCACTGCTTGAACCAACGTTGACTAAAGCGTCCATTTGTGTATAAGAGTTGGACACTGATGGTAGCCACTTTCCAGATCTCTTGTAATTGCAGTAAAGTATTTTTTTCCTTTCTTAAAATGTTTATAATTATTAGTGACCGACCGAAGTTTCGGTTTCGGTTTCGGCCAAGTTTTGGCCAAAAAAGGGGTTTCGGGCGAAGTTTCGGTTTCGGCAAAAATGTCACAAAAAAGGGAATCCTGTTTGGCAGTTTTTTGAAAAGAATACTAATAATTCATCCAAAGCAATTTGTAAAATTTGCAATAAATCACTTTCATTGGGAAGTCATGAACCCAAAAAACAAACATTACATGGAATAAAGCAGCATTTAAGTAAATTTCATAGTGCAGAGCACAGACAAGTTTTGAAGCAACAGTTGGAATTAGACAACATAAAAAGTGAATCAAATATACAAAAACGAAATAAAGTGTGTCTAGAGGAACTGGGTTTTGATCAACCAAAACTTGTTCAATCGACCATTCTGAATTTATCTTAACCTAAATGTGCACAATGGCCAAACGATCACGAAATTTCACGCAGAATAGACAAAGCGATTATGGATTTAATTATTGTCGATGTTGCCTTATTCATTGGTGAGTGGTGATGCATTCCAACGACTTAATTTTACTGATCCTGATGCTTTTCACAAATATAGACTGAAGACTGAAAAATGTTTTCGAACAACATTAATGCCGCAAACTTACGAAAAGGTAAAAATTAAAGTCAAAAATTTAGTCGCAAAATCCGAGTGGTTGACTGCTACTGCTGACATATGGACTAACGCCAGCAAAACATGTTCCCTTCTCAGCCTTACAGGTCATTTCATTGTAGAGCATCAACGCCTGAAAGTTATATTGGGTGCGGCAATTATGGAACAAGATCATACCAGTCAGTACATTGAACAAAAATTTACGGAAATGATTAATGAATGAAACTTAAATTGCAAGATTTTTTTAGTGTCGCGCGATAATGCCGCAAATATGGCTTGTGCTATGCGGACCGGAAACTATGAGTCTATTGACTGTCTATCACATACGCTGCAATCGGTGATCAAGCAATCGTTATTTGCAAATGAAGACACCAAAGAAATAATAAAAAAGTGCTGAAAAATCGTAGGCCACTTCCACCGCAGTGAGCCAGCGACTAGAAAATTAAAGGAATGCCAAAACCAATGCGGGCTGCCAGACCATGCTTTGGTCCAAAATATTGATATCAGGTGGAACAGTACCTATTTGATGTTCCAGAGGCTTTTAGAGCAGAAAAATGCAATAAACTTATACAGTGTCCAACATGGTAAAATAGATACACTTTGCCCTACCGAAACAAGAAGAAAGTCTATGGGATGCTCACGACAATACCCCATGTAAGACTCAGGCAAATACAAATGAAACAGAGCATGATAAAACTTCGATACTGAAACAAACAATCCAGTGTTATTTGTCCGAGCCACGACTACAACGCAATGCTGATATATTTTCTATTGGAACTCCAGTCCATACCCAACGTTGAGAAAAGCAGTGTTAAAGTACCTTTCTGCACCACCAACTAGCGTCCCCAGCGAGCAAATGTTCAGTGCTGCTGGACAAATATACGCAGATCGTCGCAGTAATTTGCTAGGTGAAAATGCAGAAAAACTACTTTTTTAGCTTACAATATAAGACTTTTTAATTATGATTATTGATTTATTTTATAAGTAACCGAAAAAATTGTCATTCAACAAAAAAGTATTTTTAGTTAGGTACAATTTTTTTTTGAATTTTGATTTTAGTGATACCTAATTATTGAAGAGTGTTACTAAACTGTTAATTGTTACAAAGAAGTTTAAGAAGAGTTATTTTGTTATGTTAGTATTGTAACTACCTACATATTAAGATTGCACTAAAATACCCAATAAAAGACTATTGAAATGAAAATTAGACTGATTTAAAACATAAGTAAAGTAGTACTAATTTTAATTTAGTACTAGAAGTAGAATATAATTTTTTATTTCACAAATTAACTATAGTATTTCATTTCCGATACTCCTACTAAACAAGAAAAACATACATTATGAAAGATAAGTTGTCCAAAAGCTCCTCTAAGTCTGTAAACCTCTAAATTCCAGGGAAATGTGTACATTTTCATAAGCCTTAAGAAGTTTCGGTTTCGGCCGAAAAACTAAGACCAGGGCCGAAGGTTCGGTTTCGGCCGAAAAACTAAGACCAGGGCCGAAGGTTCGGTTTCGGCTGAAAATCCTGTTTCGGTCGGTCACTAATAATTATATAACTCTCAGAGAAATAAAAACAGATTTTGTTTTGATTTTCATTATGACCCCGAGAGTCTATTTCACCGTGGGTGAATCGGGGTTTCAAAAATTATCTTCGCAAGTTTTTTTTTTGTAGCTTACTTAATCTTACTCTGATTTATGATAGCGTTGCCTTCAGTATTTATAACATGATATTAACATTATTTACTGTAAGAGATGTTACTACCGCCATCTATAGTTAATTCATTATGTCTATAACGTTGTGATTCAACAACTGTATATATATCAATATTTTTTCTACAGAAAACTGTAACCCCATAGTAAATACATGTAAAAGTGGTGCGTTTGGCTTAGTATTAAAATTTTCATGAAATAGAACGAAAAAACGAAACAAAAACTATATAAGAAACTGCAAGAGTAAATTGCTAATATATTTTGTTTTTGTGGTTCTATTTCTGGGTACTTGTCATGATAGTTTAAAGAATAACTAATGTAAATAAAAAAC